>NCVS01000535.1:0-10890 GCA_003055095.1 Goniozus legneri | reverse complement strand
AAGGGTTGGGAGGGAGGAAGGGAAGGGTATGAGGGAAGGAGAGAGAGTAAGAGAGAGCGCCAGGAACGAACAGAACAGGATGCAGAGGGTGAGAGAGCAGTGGGACAAGCGGGAGGTGGAGCAGAAGCGGAAACTGGTCACCGGGTACCGAGAGAGCAGTGATTTACCGAGGGAGCAGCAGGCGGCGCCCGATTATTTTTGGTTTTAGCCGTGGCAGCCATTATTTTTGGTCTCCCGCTCGCCGCAACTTGGACTCCACCCGGCCAGAAATTTAGTGTGACCGTGTTGCGAGCGCGTAAAAAGCCCTCACCGATTTTGCGCGCAATCCCGGACAAGACACACACCTGACATCCCTCAGTCGAAATAATCCCCGTCTGCGGGGTGGACCTCTCGCTCGTTCTCGCTCGTTTTCCCGTTTTCTCGTTTCACCTCGACCGATACACGTCCAAGTTTTCCCGCTTCCGACCGACGAGACGAGGAAAAGTATGATGGATACGGAACGGAAATTATTTTCATCAAATTTACTTTAAAGATCTGATATCTTCGATGAGAGACCGGTTCGAGCCGTCCCGCTCGGTTCTGCGATATCACAGCGGAAAGATGGACTAACGTCAGCGATAAAAGAAGCGCGAGGGTGGAGAAAACTCTTTGAGGAAAATGAAATAAATGATGGAGTATCGCTCTGTTCCAGCGGCGCAGCTCAGAACGTCAGCCGTTTTTATTAATTCCTCTCAGATACAATTAGTTGCTCTATTCGTCAGACGCGTTTCATTAAGTTCCCTCCGTCCGTTCTCCCCGCCCGTGCCGTTTCCGCACCGCTTTTCTACCCTTTACCAAATCTTACTGGCAGTTTTACTCTCGTGTTTCGCGAATGAAAGAATTTATTCATTCGTAATAGGAGTGAGTTGAAAAAATTTCGACACTCTCAAAAACAAGATTTATGGTATAAACGTTGTGAGTGGAAATCGATGAACATAGAGAGAGTGCGAGAGAAAGAAAGAGAGAGAGAGAGAGAGAGAGAGAGAGAGAGAAAGTAAAAAAAGTGCGAGAGAGAAAAAACGAAGAGGTAATAAATTAAGTAGTACCCGAGACGGTAGTAAGAAAATCGGAGAATGGTGTACTTAAATAAATTAAGAAATCGACGAGGTAAATAGAGCGAAATAAATAAATACAAGTGAAGTGGAAAGCTGGGGGAGGAGGTAGAGGAGGATGGGGTGAATTCAGGCGAGCAGACGAAAAATTAAGGTGACGCCGCGCGAGCGAGTGAAAGAGTATTGGTATGGATCGGGCGAGGAAGAATCCGTGAGGGGGGAGAAGAAGCGACGGCACGTAGAAACAAGCGGGTATAAAAAACGGGATGCAATTGACGTGGGCTTAGAGTAAGTCCTCCTCCCGCAGGCCAAACTCTCGACCCTGTGGCGGTGGCGCCCCTACACGCCTCCCTCCCCTCCTTCACCCTCCTCGTAATCGATCAATTGGAAATCGCTCGAACGACAATCGATTTCGAATCAATTGGAGCGACGGTGTAAAACTAACTGGATACGTATTTCTCCGTTCCGGCGAGCTCCTCCTTGTGCCCGTGGTCTTCGGCAATTCTCCTATTTCCCCCCGGCGACGCCTTTCTTTCCTGATTCCTCTCTCTTTCTCTTTCTCTTTCTCTCTCTCTCTCTCTCTCTCTCTCTCTTCTTACCTTTCTTTTCTTTTATAACGCCGCAGTCTTACTGGAGGTTACACGCGCGCCTTCGGTCTCTTTTTTCTTTCCTCCTCGCGACTGTCTTTAACGAGCGAATAACCGTTTTCGGCGACAATATTTTTCGCGTAATTTTCCGAATCACTCCTCGTTAACTCGCCGTTCGACTTACGTGTATTTTCCACCCCCGAATTTCTTTGCTTTTCAACGCTCGATTTTATCTCGCCACCGATGGTGTTCTGGCGTGGTTCTAAAAATCAGATCGTTGTAAATTCACATTAAAACAACCATTATTATACAAATGAAATAAAAATAATGAAAATATGTTTATTATGTCAACTTTGAAAAGGTAATGTATACGACGATCGAATTGACTAGTAGCCGCATTTATTATTGGTATTTTCACTTAACTATTGTAGCAGTAAATTTTGAATCGTTAAGAAGCAGTCAAATTTTAGATTTGGTTTTAGTAGATTTAGTTTACGCGAGTCCGTCTACAGAGTTCATCCTGAACCGGGAGTTTACTGTCCATTAGGTCCCATATCGTCATTAACCTCTCCGTCTTCTGGCCGCACCTTCATGCTTGTGTTTCGCGACTTCAGACGGTTTACCGGGATCCGGGAGCATGCGGATGGTGATTTATGACCCATCGCCGTCTGCCGGGGACGAACGAGGCCGGTGTATATGCCCTCGATGCAGCCACTACTGAATTTCCACCCCGTGAGTTTCTACGTTCGTCGTGTATAGCCAGAGCGCGTCGGGCGACACGCCGGAGTAAATACCCAAGAGACGGATGGGCTTCCCCGGTGAAAAGTTTAAGCAATTCATTACATAAAATTGCTCGTTCGTGAGATAAAATTAAAGGATAGAAAGAGGAGAGGGAGAAAGAGAGGAAGGGAAAGAGGGAGAGGAAAGAAACTCAATTTGCAGTATATTTATCAAATGAATTTTTGGTGAGTTACTAGCTATAATTGTGTTGCAATTATATTTTCATACGAACGAGGTATTTACATGGAACAACCAAGCTGAATTATGAAAATTTTCCATTCGAGTTATAACTCGATCGTTGGTCTTGTTCGGAGCTGGAGTGAAAACTTTCCGATAGCGCAATATGTGCAACATTCGTTCGTTGATTAATTACACCCTAACGCGGTTCGATCGAGAACGAATAATTATCCAACATTTTATTCCTATCGGCGGTTGTAACTTTTCGTTCTCTCACCCTCCATGAGCTTCCATCCTGAACTGTACGTTTTATTTCGTTTATCTCGCAGCAGTGCGCAGTGCGGGCTCTCTCTTCCATTTCTCACTCCAGAATCGTTTTAGCGGCCTTACAACGCCACGAATCGAATTTAATCGAGCCACGAGAACGGCCAATGTACCAGCGCCTATAATAAACACCGGCTCTGTTGGCCCGACGCGTTTGTTCGTATCGGTGGAGCTGTTTTGAACCGGCAAGTCGATCCGCTATCTGCCGTGTTACCATTCGTTTCGGACGGTAGCTGGTCGAGGGTGGAAAGTGTTGTTTATTACTCGTACCGCGACAGGAAACGCGACTCGAGGCAGCAGCGGGTCTCATCATTAAACCGTGCATACAAACTGGCACGATCTATGTTAATTAAATCAGTCGATGCCGATATACGACGCGGCTGGCCTGCACAATGCTGTATATATGTATAGCACGCAGTCATTACAGACCTGTACGTTTATTCACTGTAAATTACCAACCTCTCAAAAATTCTATCCCTTCGACCTTTCAACCTCAAACAACTTTTTTTTTTATTATTCCAATTATTTATAAAATTATTAAAGAAAAATTAAAATAAGTAAATATCGAACTCATTATTTATTGCGTGATCAATTTTACTCTAATTATACCAATCGTCGTTAATTCAAAAGTTTCAGAACGATACTTTTTAAAACTTAATTTTTATCTGTTGGTAAGTGAGCTTGATACTATTCTGGCAAAATGAGTTTTTCGTATTTCTATTCCCTATTCATTCCATCCGTTTTAAAGTGAATTTATGATCTGAAAAGTTGGAAAATTCGTCGGTAGCGGTCTTCTAAGACGTTTCGCGATAATACACGCTAGAGTAAAAGAGAAAGGGAGAAGGAGAGAGAGAGAGAGAGAGAGAGAGAGAGAGAAGTGGAACAAAGGCAAACGGTCGTCGGCCGGAAATAATGAAAGGGTATTTATCCAGAATTAGCAGCGAGACCCCAGTGTACCGTGAGCGCGTGACGCGCGCCCGCCGTTGCTACCCCTATAGTCTATCGCTCCTCGTTCATTCAGACAAATTAGCCCAACGGCGGTCCTTTGTAGTTTCGCGATTCAAAGCGTGCGTTACCTTCTGGCCCGACATTCGTGTTGGCAGAGCTCTTCAACACTTCATTTGGACAGACCTCGCTTCTCTTGCCAAAAGAATATAAAGGACAGCCTAGCCGCTAGATTCTCCCCTCTCTCTCACTCGCTATCTTTCTTGCTCTTTCGTTTCCCTCCCTTTTTTTCGAGCCGTCACGGTGAGCGAAGTGAAATACCCTTTCTCTCTCCTCCACCTGCTCGCCACATCCATCGCGAATTATCATCCGCGCGCGCCAACTCGTCCAGCCCCACGATCGTTCCTTTTCCACTCTCGGAGAGCGCGCGCGAAATGGGAACGGCCGGGAATGGAAGTGAAATAAGGCGGCAATGCCATCGGCTTCCTCTATCCCTGGCTGCGTTGCACAGACACACATACGCGTGCAAGCTTCGTGGCGCTTCGGAAAGAAATTTATTTTCGCCTCGAGCGAGAGAGGTGTGTACAGTTCCACCAAGTAATCTCGCCGACTGTTTTTATTTGCGTTTCTCCCCTCTTCCACCCTCCACGTCATTGTACTCTTTTTCCTATTTCTGTCTATGATAAAGTTTTTGAAAAAAAAAAGAAAGAAACGAGAATCCGCGGTAAATGTATCTATACGGTGGGTGAGTTATGAATGCCTTCACTAATTTTTTTCCTCCTTCGTGTCACGCGTTCCGAAATATTCTAAGCTAGGAACGTACGGTTACCTCGCTTACCGCGCGTTTTCGGCTTGCTCTTTTTAGAGGCGAGAGTTTCATTCGTAATGTAACACGGATAAAACTCTAGGTTGAAAAACGGGCTCGGGTTGTATTGTGCCAGCTGCGAGAGGAGAAACAGATGGAGGCTGGATACGATAGAAAGAAGTGACTGGCGACGAGGGAAAGAACAACGACGGCCGAGTGAGAAAAAGCGGCGAAACGGTGGATAAGAGATGAGAGAAATTGCGTGACAAAGGTGCCCGAACTTGATGCAAATTCGAGAAAAAAGAAATTTTCGATTTGGAGAGCATCTAATGGTTCTCTGAAGTAGAATGACCACTTACGCGTGAAGGGGAGTTGCAATAAAATGAGGGTTGAATTAAAAAATTAGAAAAAAATTTACTGACTGAACTTTCGGAAAAATAATAAGACTACTCTCAATGAAATCTGCAACTAGAATGACTCATTTTTACATATGATTTTCTTGTTTGTTGAAAACAATCGAACTCGCTAGGTACAAGTAGTGGCAGCTGTTTCTATAGCAACAAAGACTGCATTAGTTGGGGAATTATCTGGAATCTCTCGATGTATCGAACAGTATCAAAACGAATTTTAATGATTTTTGGTTCTGAAATTTATCTCGCGTCGCAACCTTGAACCGTACTTTCGAGTAAATTAATTCGCGCCACGCCATAGACACGTAATCCCTTCGCTGGATTAGTTAATGTACTCATACATATATACAGTAAAGTTCTGTCGGTACAATTACAACGGAGTCGGCGAAATCTACGGCGGCCCCTTGTAGTCGCTTTCGAGATTGGAGATGTAATTACAATTTGCTCCTAAATGTACACGTTACGTCTCAATACTGTGCGCACAATCGCTAAGCTGTGAAATTATTTGCATTCATATTAACACGAATCACGCTGAGAGTGAGATAAACTGTCATTTGTACCTGCTCAGTGTTCCATTTTCATATTTACGAAATTCGCGGAATTATTCGATATCCCTTTGGACGCGCTCCGTTGTTTGTGAATCAACGAAAATTGAAATTGACAATGTTTCTATCCAGTCGCGAAAGCTAAAACCCGCGGATACCGAATTTCGGGAAACTATATTGCCGTTCATCAATTATTATTTACGTAGAGGAATATCGAATTTCATTGTGGCCCATCAATTTTAATTACAAAGCTGACCCATTGAAATGATAAATAATCACGATTTAAAAAAGACAATATATATACATTCGTAGGCGGATCGCATCAATCATGTATTTAATTACAGTTTCAGGCGTCTATACTTCATCGAGTTATCGACTCGAGTTCGCGGCTGGAAAATACGAGCTATTACGAGAACGAGAGGTTCTCTCTTCGTCTCTCGCGATAGTTGCTCGCGCGAAGAGACACCCTCGCTCGCGGGGTGTCTTATTAATGATCGTAAAAATTCGGCGCGAGGAATTCCATTGTTCCTCGCGCATTTTTATTTCGCGCGGATTTATAAACAAGGCGAGGAGCACCGCTGAATACCAGCTCACGTTGTTGACGTAACCGGCCGCCGATCCATTAATCTCGAGAAATTAAAAGAAAATTAATTATTGTTGTTGCGACTCGAGTGGGCTCCTCCGGTGATGGACGACGAGAGGCACCGGCCGGGCGCGTTCGAGCTTCGGAAAAGAAGAGCGAAGAGACGGAAGAAGAATCGGGTTTGCCGAATGAAGGGGTTGGATGTATCGCGCTAGAAATATACAGATAATTTCGTTCTACTTTATGGGATGAAAAATGACGTAAGTGGAAAGCCCGACCCTATACGTGATCAGCGGGAAATTCTCACGGAAAAGTCGGGAAAAGGGAAAAAAAAGATTTGCCGGGGAAAAAATCTGGTCGAGCGATCGATCGACGAAAAGCGCCGCGTACGTGTCGAACTCGTATACGTGCCTCGATACGGTCGCGCGGGTCGTAACTGCGTTCTCGGCCGTTGGACCGGCTAAACCCGTACGAGAGAGATCGGTCGCGCGCCAGTCCGACGTTTTAAATATTCAGTGACGGCTGGTTAAGGATTCAGGAAGGACGCGACTCCATCTCGGCCTTGTTTTATTTTCCCTCCGGAACTCGAGTTACCCCTGTCTCGTGAATTACAGACTCTCCTGTAATTAACTAGCGATTCGTTCCATCTCGACATCGAACGCGTTTGTATTTCAATCTCTACGGATATCGAAGGAAATCCGCTTCCTAGCGTGAAAGAGGATTTTATATTCGGAGGGCTTGTTAATCCGTTTCGGGTGTAGATGAAATATCTATACGACCGTGAATGGAAAACAAATTCCATTTTTTGCTCGCAATGAGGCGAAATCGGGACCCAAACACGGGGCGTGTTTAAATTTTCCAGGACCCCGGGCGTAGTGCGTTTCCATTAACGTGCTAATGGCGGAGACACGGTAACCAAACCGGATTCTCGTATATCATAACAGGACTTTGATGGAGGTGTATTTAATGCACACGTATATATGCCATTAAATGTTACGTATCCGGCCGGGTGGAGGAGGAAGAGAGAATTATCGACGGAATTTATTTACAATCGAGGGAAGAATAGCCTGAAATTTTACGACGATGTCGTCGTTAGGAGGGCGAAAAAGGTTTCGGCGGGTTATATCGCCCACGAGCGTATAATAGCGAGCATCGCTCATCCCCCGTGCTTTTCGGGTAACGTTGGATGAGAACTTTTTTTGTAAATTATCTCGCGATGTCACGACGAGTGGCTGAAGCGTCGAACAAGAGTCTGCGGGGGTAGGGGAGTGCTCGCTTAAATATTCCTCTCATTTCTTATTCACAGTATATTTCATTCGTTCGCCGGTTCTCGTACATATACATATTCTTCGGGACTAGAAATCGACTTCCGAGTCCCCAACCCCGTCGGGGATGAAGCTCTTTCGCGAATCGAGAAGAAGAGAGGAAAGAAAACCGAGGAGAGTAGGCCAAGAGGCTGGGCGCCGAAAAATTTCAATGATTTGTGCGTCTTATCTGCATATTAATTACTCCGAATTATTTGCCGCATAACGGGATTTCTTGGAGTGCTCGGTTGCGCGCTTTGGCTCTCGTACACTTTTCTCTGCAGTCGTAACGGCGAAGTAGCGATCTTTCCGATATCGCCGGTATTCAAATTCCGCGGATAATGCATTGCGCGACGATGGAGAATTCCTCTCCGCGTCTCAGTTTCCTTTAATTATTCGAAGATTTATGGAAAAAATTAAACGCGCGAGGCTACAAACGCTTCGGCTATTTTTGCGACTAATTCTTTTTTATTAACTACGGGCATTTATCACGGACGCGAGAATGAATGGCCGCCTCGTGGTTCGTTCGCGCTACCGGTCGTTCTTCCTCCCGCCTGATTATTTCCTACCCTTTCCATCTCCCTCTTTCGCTCTTTCTTTTTCACTTTCTCGCTCTATCTATCCTTCCCTAACGAACGAAAGAAGCGAATCCGGCCTAAAGGGTGTCAGTCGACGCTTATTAAAAAAAAGACGAACCCTTTGACTGCCGGCACGGTTCGCTTTTGTTACTCGCAGTCTTCTTTTCGCGACAATGCGCAATCATTAAAAATACCCCCTCGAGAAGGCTGACGTCTTCGAGAATGGCCGACAAAAGCCTCCTTCGGATACTCATGAAGATCATCGTTCATAATGTGATCAGGACAAACTAAGAGGATGATAAATGAAACTGTTTTAAGCGATCGAAAAAAACACGAGTTAAAATTAAAGTGATTTTCTTTTTATAGAGTTTGATATGCCCGTTGAAACGAAGAGTAACAACAAATTTGCCTCATTTAGTCCCACACATTTCACATAGAGAAATAATTATTATTCTTAGGCGATAATTAATATCAAGTATTCATAAAAGACATAAGTATTTTAGGTTGAAACCAAAATTGAAATTCCGACTCGGATGGGCACATTCTTACTAATTCAATTCCATAAAATCAATTTCACATATTTTCTCGATACTTTATCTCTGAGCGTCACCATCGCGAGCTTAATCCTCGGTGGATCCTGGGTAAATGTGCCCCGCGAAGTAGGTATCTATTAAGGAGCTCGCCGACCGAAACGTAAGGGGGTGGTTGAACAAGTGAAGGGGTGGATAAAGAGGGGCGAGACACGCGGTACGGTGGTTCGGGGGATGAGAGAGACAGAGAGAGAGGGACAGAGAGGGGCTAAAACTTGTACCTACTCACTCGGCGGGTGGAACTTTGTGTGAAATGCGCCCGGAGCACATCCTGCCGCGTCTCCTTCATCCTGTCTTCCATATTAACGGTCTGCCGCCACCCCTTGCTCTTCCGCCACCCCCTCGCGAGCTCTTCTTGGCCCGTCTCGCTCGCTTCACCCATCCAGCCCTCCGTATATTCATTCCGCGAGTGCAAGACGCTCCCTACTGCTGGTAGAAATCTCTCCCTCTCTCTCTCTTGCGCGCGCGCTTTCGTTAGTTTCAATACCAAGTCTCAGGAGAGAGAATGCAAATTTTCGCGTCGAGACTGTTAAATGAGCCGAGGATCGGTTAACGACGCGCGAATCGCGAGATCCGTCGTGTACACGTACGTGTGTACGTCCGCGCGTCGTTGTACAGGAGATATCGCGGAAAACCGTCACGACAGTACGGTGTATTTAACCCGATTACACGACGGGCTGGTCCGTACGACGAACGCGCGAGAGGAAAATTCCAAATTCCGCGCACGACGCGTGCCGCTGGTCCACGTGGGTTGGACAACAGCCTAATTTGCGGGGCATCACGATTCTTGGGTAACATCGCGTAACCGTGCATGTACGGGGTGTTCGAATAGTCGCTCCCGAAGTTTCAAACCAAAAACTACTTCGCCATTTTTGTGCAGAGCATTGTCAAATTTCTTAATGTAACGATTAAAGAATTATTCTGATTTCATCAGCTGATTAAAAACAATCTCAAAGTTATTTTTATCAATTTTGAAGTAACAGTACTCACATTTCGTAAATAAATAACATAAAGAAAAATTAAAATTCATTATTTTAATGCGAGGGGAAAATTTTGGAACACCCTGTACAACGGCTAGCCATACACATATCGAGGTTACAGTGGAGGGGTTTAAATTCGACAATGTTTGCCGAAATCAAGCAATCAGCTTCGCCGTGCGAGCGATAGAATATTTCTGGCGAGCGTGCAGAAAAATTAAATCGAGAGAGAGAGAGGACGTTTTTATCCGCCTCCGCGGTCCCTGGAACCGGAAGTCAAGTTCCACGGGCACTCCGCTCAAGCGAGTTACGCCGCTCGCTCGGCAGTTTGCCTCGCTGATGGAATAATGGCCCATTTGGGATGCGCGTGTTGTCGCCGGATCCTCCTACCTGCTCTCTCCTTTCTCTCTATTTCTCTCCGCTCCTCTATCTCTATCCCTCTCTCTCTCTCTCTCTCCCTCTCACACCCCCTCGCACAATCGCATACACATCGAACACCCCCTCCCCCTTCTATAGCCTCCTCGCGGCTATCCCAGGGCTCGCGCTCGTATTTACATGCAATTTCGAGCAATTAATATTTATGCTCGACCCGTTTCCCGCCCGCTCGCTCGTTTTCCCCGAGTACCATTCGAGCAACTTCCGTCGGAGTGCGAGTATTATTGGCCATTGCGTTCGCGAGAGGTTCGAGAATGGAAATATGGTCGATTTTTGGAGACCGCTAATACTCGGAGAAGGTATTTATACATTCCGCTAGCTTCGCCTCTGGCTCTCTTTCTGTCTTTATGTCCATAAGTCTTCTTCTCTCTCTCTCTCTCTCTTATTTTTTTCACTCGTTCGCAGAATATTCATAAAAATTTTATCCCGATCGTCAAGCTCGCGTAATCGCCGTCTTAAGGAGGTTTGGTACAGAAGGGACGGAATTAATGGACGCTTAAAAGAGCTCCAGGAAAATATGTTTCATATTGTTAGAAACTTGTCAAAGATGCTTGGAATTGGCAATAAATATCTATTGCCTTGGTCTCTATACTATACATATAGTATTAAAAGTTTTACATGTATAAAATCAAATTTTTTAAAAATGGTATTGCGAAGGAAGCTGAAAATTTTCGTCAAACCCCGTTAAATGCGTATCGGCGACTACTGTTGGCGCTATTTTTCCGTAGCCGTAGCACGCTCTGCTACGCGGGGATTCCC
>NCVS01000533.1:46461-71573 GCA_003055095.1 Goniozus legneri | reverse complement strand
GTTAATAACGTTAAGGAGAGTATTTAAATTTCGACTCGGGTAAGCATGCTATTCGAAAATATCGATTCCAGAATTCGAATGAAATATTTCCTTGGAGCTCTTCTTATCTGGCAACTGCGAAAACACGCCCTAATTTGCGTTGCGCGTTCCTCTCGAGGAGGGGAGCCGATAGTCACTCGAGCGACTAGAAAGCCGAGTGACGTTTTCGCGAAACTGAGCACGGGATGAAATTGAATGAGCTCGAGCGTGAACGCGTAACCGCGCGCTCTCTTTATTTTTATATATTTTCGTAATGAAAGAGTGGGTGAAAACCGGGCATGCAAAATAGCTGCGAGAAATCGCTACTTACCCATCGTGCGTCCGCTTCCACTTGTCGGAGTCCCCATAACGAGCGCAAACGCTTACATGGCTTTTAGCGAAACTATCGTTAAGGCTCACAATCAACACACACGATTAGTTTTCCACACTGTTAGTACCATCGGGATTATCTGCAAAAATCAGGCTGTTCTTGGCATCTGGTCGAAAAACAAAAATGTCGAGCGAGAATGAAATTTTTGCGCTTCGCGGAGAGAAAAGTTTCTCGTGTTCGGAACTTCGTTTCGAAACTGACGAAAAAAAAAGGATACCTGGACGTTTCGTAATTTTTTTTTTCCAAATATATTCTATTTTAACGGCCTCGTAAAGTATTACACTGGCGGTCATGTCGTGTTACTCGGGCGAGTATTTCGTTAATTCCCGAGATTACCTCTCTCGGCGTAATAAAATTCGGCGGTGGGAGTTTCTAATAAAATCTAATTTCGTTCCGGTTTCGCGTTCCGCTAATCGTCGCGACAATACCGAGCGACTCCGGTGCCCGCTCGAGCGATCGTTCGCCTTCACGCCCATCGACGACAAACGACACGGACGGCTGAAAAAGAGAATCGGCCGCGGGCACCGATCGGCGAGCCAACGACGGGAAAATTACGATCCGTCTTTCCACTTTGTCTAACGGAGATTGTTATTAAAACAAAAACGAGCGGAATTTTCTCGGCCATTCGCGAATCCCGATTCCTCTCTCTCTCTCTCTCTCTCTCTCTCTCTCTCTCTCACCACGCGCTCGCCCGCCCGATCGCCGATTTACGATTCCTCTGGCTGCGTTCGGTGAAATGGATTCGCGTTTAATCGCTCGTTTTACGGCCGGTTCGTGTTTCGAGCGGGTAGCGGGCGATTAAAGCGCGAAGAGATATTTCAAGAGGTAAATTATCCCGAGGGTAAGTGAATTTTTCGATCTCTCCAGAGTCCTCGGACGTCCCGCCGGATCCCCATATCCTGCGGGATCCGAGGGAGAATCTGACTTTCATCGGTCCCTTTTTCGGCCCTTTCGGAATATCGACGACTTTTCGAAATTCGCCGGGCTAATAAACTCGACCTTGTTTACCCCAAGGGGGGCGTTATTTTATAGAGCTTTGATCGTGCTCCTTCTACGCTATAAATAAGATTTAGATTTGAATCCCCGGATCGAATTAAATTTGAAAAAATATTACAAGTGGTGTGCAACTTAACATACACTGAAAACAAGAATTTACTATTTATTTGAATATGTTTAAATAAATATCAAGTATATTGAATTGAAAAATTCGAAAAAATATTACAAGTAGTTAATCATGTACAACTAAACATACACTGAAAACAAGACGGTTGGATTTATTTGTATAGTAAACAATTTTTTTTTAGGTAATCAATTTTATTGAACGAACATTTCTACATTTTCAAATAACAAGTTCATTCATATTTCCAGTGTACTAAAATCTGAACTATAATTATATCGTCTAGTATCTCCCCAATCAACTCATGTAATACTACACTGAAAAAAAAGTATTTTTCTACTCAGAATACAAAATATTTTTTATCCGAGTATTCTTGTTCGCAGTATACTTTTACTTAAATATTTTAGATTTAAAAATATTGGTATTTTACCCTTCAAAATACCAAGGTTTTTAGCGGGACTAAAACTAAACTCTTTGTAGCATCCACTGTATTTTAAGGCAAATTTTATCTCTACTATTTATAACATAAATAATGGCTAATAAATGAAATTAATATATGAATATAAATATATTATATTACTTGTTATTATTTCAAATTCATGGTTCGTTTCAATCCGTGTTGACCAAGCGAGGTTAAGTCGGCCATATTGATTTTATTATTTTAATAACAACAATATCTACCAAATTTTTTAAAAATCAATAAACATATTCTTATGTATAGTATATTTTGGTATTGTTAAAATAAGAATACCTTTATTTTTACCATAAGGAGAAATATTCTGGGTATAAAAATACTTTTTTTTCAGTCTACTTCAATGACCCTAGTTAAACGTGACCTTAAATTAAAAAATTAACTCGACCTTGTTTACCCCCGAGCGAGTTATTTTTCACGATAGATCCCGGAGTAGAATTCCCTTCCCCGAAGACAAACGCTAGAAACCGGAGAGAAGTAGCCGCGATTATCGCGATCCGTCTAGAACAAGACGGAGAGAGACGGAGAGAGAGAGAGAGAGAGAGAGCAGAAAAAATTCGTCGACTAGTCGGTTTTCGATTCGAGGCGATATCGGTCGTCGACTCTCGCGCTCGCGCGTATCGGATTACAGGAAACCGATTCTCTCTCGGCGCTCTCCGCCACGGTCATTATCACCGCCGTAACGAACTTTCGAATTACGCGCAAAAAGAAGCCCTCTCGAAACGTAAAAAAAAAATCTTTCTCTCCTACCCGCCAGGCGAAATTTAATTTTACCCTCGATTTGGCACGGCGATTCGCGACAAAACCCAGCAGGCGCGAGGGGGATATTCGCCGTTATAACTGGCGCCTTTCACGAAGCGTTCGCGGAGTGCGCGACAATTTCCATCGAGCCATAAAATTCGAATTCATACCCCGTTGTTTTTCTCTTTGTTCCTCTCCTCCACTCCCCTCCTCCACTCTCTCTCTCTCTCTCAAAGGAAACGCAATCTTATCGTTTCGTATTGCATATCCTTTTATTCCGGAGCTCTCGACTAAGAATCCCTTTGCTGGGATTTCGCGCAATCGGAGCCCGATTATCCCCCCCCCCCCCCCACCCCCACCCTTTTTTTTCCTACGAGAGGTGCAAATTGGTGCTCGACGATATCTCTAATTGGCCCCTCGAACGTCGCGACGAATCGGAAACGGTTCGATTCGCCTCTCGCTTACCTGTCTCCGCTTCCCGATGGAGAGCCGATCGCGGAAAACGCGAGACTTCCTGCTGGACCGCGAGAACGGGGACGACGATTCCTCTCCTCCACCCGGTTCGACGAACCGCTCGCGACTGCGGCCCCGGAGGTTCTCGCGATATCGATAAAACCGTCTACCGATAAACTTAATTTTTTTTTTCACCGACGTCAGCGGGGAACAACAAAAAACGAGGAGCGCGAGAGAAAAATTTCCAGGGCGGTGTATGAGAATAAAAAATACGTACGGAACGATAAGGACCGCGATGAAAGATGTGTGTTCCGAGAAAAAATTTTTGTTGAATCAACAATGCACAAAACGTTCGAGAAAAAGCATTCAAAATTCACATGGTGGGTAACACACTGTGCTGAGTCGAAAAGGTCCTACAAAAGTGAGTCGAAATCAAACGTTTTGAAGATGAAGGCATTTTTTTTTTCAACAAACAAGTATTAACAATAAACTGACAGCCTTCCATTTTTGTCTGTCAAGCAATTTATTATTATCATTATTATTATTATTATTATTTTTTTATTTGCAAACGAAAAAAAAAAATAAAATAAAAAGACACCCTGCATACGTTGTTATATTTCCAATACTGTTAATTGTTCGATACGATCGTTCAATTCAACATTTCGCTTCTCGCAAAAGTTCTGGCGGTTGGGAATGCACATTTAATCGGTCCGACATTTTTTCTCGGTGCACAGTCATCCTTCGACGCCGGGAGGGAAATTAGGAGAGAAGCCAGAGCGCGAGAGAGACAGAGGGAGTTGAACAAACGCCATAAATTTGATAAGAGTTGTTTGGCCAGGTAGGATCGGTGTCGCGTACCGGCCGAGTTGGGCCGCAGGTGGCTCAGTCTCGGCAAACAAATAACCTCGCTACCGTTGTAACGATCTTTATTATCGAATTCCCCCTTCCATTTTAATGTCGATACTCGATTACGTCTACTCTTTATTCTTGTTTCCAGTTGTGTTACGTTGGTACAATTTGAGTTGACTGAATGAGCATTTCCTCAACGATATTTCAACATTTCAATGAGTTCCAAATCTACCAATTTTTCATTCAAATCTTTGTCTTCCAAAATATTCCGGCGGAGAAATTCGGTTAAACGAATTTTTTCTCTGCTCTAACAAATTGAACCGAATCGATGTCAGCGGTGAGACTGATGTGAAATTTTGATTACGAGTTGTACGCTAATTGAAGTGTTCGCGTAGCGATGCGTTCGCGTTACCGAGGTACCAATTTAGTGGTGACCCTCGCGGCATTCAATGAGTCGATATCGTTCTGTGTGTACAGTTTGTAAGCGCTCGTTCGATCCGTAAAGATTTCGCCCGATAATGGTTCCTCGAGATATTCCATTTATCTATCCCGGTCTCGCCATTATCGCAGCGCGACAATGTTTTCGCTGTCACGTACCCGATAAGATTCATCGCATCGCGAGCAAATTATCGCGTAATCGTCGGAAACAATATTTACAATGCCCGAGACAGAAAGTGCCCCGGCAGTCGGAACTTTCGAGATGTTATAATTACAGCAAACAAAGGCGAATTTCGTAATTCCCCGAGAGAGGGAAATATTTATTCAGGAGTTTTTGCGTTAGACGAGCCCACCGAGCGTGTAGTCGATCGGTAACGAGACCCCGAACGGAGAAAAAAGGTCCGATTTTTTCAATCGAGCCAAGAGATATCGTCATGTCGGTCACGTAAGAGGCTAACCGCGATTACGGTTTGTGCGCCGCGGATGAGCGCTGCCCTGGGAGCGAGAGAGAGACCGGAATGCGCTCTCTCGTGTCCCTCTCTTGATTGGGTCTTATCTCGTACAGCTCCACGGCACCCGATATTATCAAGTCGCGCGCGCGCGCTCGATGGAACACGTGTTCCGAGCTGATGTGAGGCCGGAAAATTAGAGAGGGCACGATCGGTCCTTCGATTCGTAGAAAAAAATATATCCACCTGAAGCTCGATCCACTTATCTCAGTTCGTTCTCGGTAAAATATTGTTATACAAGAAACAAGTCTGTTCATAGGATCCCTAATGGCCTCTAACAATGATCCGTTTATTGTTTCTTGTTTAGGCTTGATTTATATTATTTTTATACAAGAAACAAGTTATACAAGGACGTGCTGCCTCTAATGGTCGAGTTTTGTATCAAATTACACTGCAGCATTGTTTCTTGTTTAACAATATTTTACTGGATCAGACCAAGAACGAAATGAGATCATATAATGTGGACCTAGCTTTATAGTGTTAAACAAGAAACAATGATTGTGTCCATACAATCCCTAACGGTCAAGTTTCAAACAAACTCCAGCCGTTTATTGTTTCTTGTTTAGGCTCAATCTACATTGTAGCATTGATCTCAGTTTGTTCTCCATCCGATCTTGACCCAGTAAAATATTGTTACACAAGAAACAATTGTATTCATACCATCCCTAACGATGAAGACCCGATCGAGCCACACTCCAGTAACGATCTCTCTATTGTTTCTTGTTCAACGATATTTTACCGGACCGAAACCGAACTGAGATCGTATAATGTGGATCGAGCCTGACCGTGTAAGGCGAGAAACAAAAAAATTCTCATCCGCGGCAACAAAACATTGACGCAAAGCCGTGACACGTTGACGTGACGTCCACCGTCCGACTTTATTTTCGTCATCCTATTCGGCCGCGCGCAAGCCGCCCGTATTTTTATTTATTCTCCATCTTTTTCATTCTCGCTCCGCAAAAATAAATCGTAGGTTACCTGGTGAGCGAGATACCTCGCGGTCAGTCGCGAACGCTCGTCTCGCAGCCAGCTGGAACTATTCTCGATGAGTCTCTGCCTCTCGCGTCGGGGATCTATTTTCAAAAGCACTCGGTGTGAATTTTACATCTCTCGGCCTTGAAAACTATCCACTGAGAATTCTCTCTTCTCTCTCTCTCTGTCTCTCTCTCTCTCTAGAGCGAGGAGAAAAACAAACGATAAATTAGCCGAGAAAACATCGGTAATTGTGTTTTCACTTATCGGCGCTTAACGAGACTCCGACACCGGACGTTTTTATTTTATTTTTTCTCTCTCTCTCTCTCTCTCTCTCTCTCGCCTTTTTTATCGCGCGGGCTGAAAACAGCGCAAGATAAGCGGGAGCGATAGCGCGAGAAAAAGCCCGGAGGTCGCGCGTCGCGCGTTATTTCTCGCCGAACTCGTTAATTCGTCGTTAAGCGGATAAAATGCGCGCCGATATCGCGCACCTCCTCGCGAATTTACGGCGGCAGCGCGGATATCAATCCGTAGGAAAAATTCGAGGGGGAATATTATGCAAAGCTCTCGTGACTCGGGAAAATTTTCCGCCAAGACGCGGGGATCGGAAAAGTGCCTCGCGACACGAGAGCGAAATAAGAGCTCGGGAAGGTTTTTCGGTGAATCGGTATCTCTCGATTCTCGAGCGAGAGAGAGAGAAAAAGAGAGAGAGAGAGAGAGAGAGAGAATCCTCTTCGCGCGGACGACCCTCCAGGCGCCCTTCCCAATAACAAGATATTCAAACGAAACGCGAGAAACTCCGCCGTCCGTCTCGTGCAATTCTCGAGCCCGCGCGATCTCCATCGAGCCTCCGGGGAGTCTTTTTTTCTCCAGCCGAGAGAGAAAGAGAGAGAGAGAGAAAGAAAGAGAGAGAAAGAGAGAGAGAGTGACACTAAAAAAAAAGATGTAGCAAACTCGATACCTCGATTCTCGCGCACTGGGAACGAACTTGAGGTTGTGTGCGTGGCACGTGCTCGAGGCAAATGTGTCAAAAACGGAGTAAACGAGGAGCACGTGGTCCGGCTTGCGAGGGCGACGGGAACGCGGCGAAAGAATGCGCGCGGTACCAGAGCTCGGTGCTCACTAACGCGCGAGGGTGGAGAACGCCGAGTGTCCCCCCACTCGCTCCTCCCCACCACCGACCTGTTGGCCTCTCTCTCTCTCTCGTTCTCGCTCACCTATACGGCAAACGCGAGCGCTTAAACGTCAAACGCACCGGTATCCCGGAAAACAAAAGGTTTCTCCAGGAATGAAAAATCGATCGACGTGGAATTTGGCATGAATCGTTCGCTCTCTCTCTCTCTCTCTCTCTCTCTCTCTCTCTCTCTCTCTCTCTCTCTCTCACTCTGACGTTTTCGGATTTTTACTCGATTCGCGGTTGGGCCTTTTTTTAATCAATTTTCGATCGAGCGGGGAGAGTAAAAATAAAGAGGAAGGAAATAGATGCGGGTAAAATGGCAGGAGTAAAGCGCCGGAAACAATCGAGTCTCCCTCGAATCGGGGGCGAGGGCAAACAACACGTTCGCGTCAAAGTCTCGGGGAAAATTATGGCAAACACGCTCGGGAGCCGTCAACGAAAAACCTCTTCTCTCCCCTCTCTCTCTCTCTCTTTCCTTCGATAACCATTAGCGCGGAATGCCAGGAGGGGTGTTACCTCGCGACGCAGCGCGAATGCAAATTCGATTATCGTCCCCTCGCGAAATTGTTACACTCGCGGGAAACAACAATCGAGCTTTTCTCGAAAATCGGGGCTCCCGGTGACCTCGGTCCGTTCCTGCACGCGCCAATTCGAATTTACAAATACAAACGGGAAAGTGAGAGAGAGAGAGAGAGAGAGAGCAATGAAGTCGCTGGTCGGATTTTTATGCTGATCTGCCCCGCAAACACGGCAACCCCTCTCTAAGCGGCCGAATTTTCGACTGGTTCAACGAAATTCCCGTGTTTGCGCAAACTCGTCTGCATACCAAGTAACCATAGCGATCGGGAAATTCTCGCTTTCCAACGATTCCTTTTTTCCCTCGATTCTCTTCGCACCTCTCGCGGATACCTCCGTAAGAGTTTATACGTCGTCTGGGATTTCGGCACGGGAATGGCGAGAAATACAAACTCCTCCTCGCTCGACGAATTATATCGTTGCGCAAAAAAAAAAAAAAAGAAAAACATTCCACATTGTCGCTCTTAATTGCGCATTTGGCTACGTTTTACTTCCGCTTCGGTGATTTTTTTCACAGCCCATATTCGCGCCAATCGTAAATCGAGGATGTAAAATAAAAAATTTCGTACCAACATTTTTCGCCTTTTATGGAAAATCTATAATTTGCGGCCGTCGACGATTTTCCATTCTCAGCGTCGACTCGCGAACTCCGACCTGAAAATAACGTTGCGATTGAAGAATTTGAAATTACAGAAAGTTCAACTCTTTGCACTCGGAACGTTTTTGGACGAGTTGCTCAATGCTACTTTGAATGTGTATTTAGTAACAGTTACCGATATTTTAATATTATTATTCTCTTATTCAAAAAAGAAACTCGAAAGTTAAAAATTATTCAAATTTGTGACAAAAATGTTATTTAGTAACAGTTATTAATGTTATAATATTATTATTCTTTCGTTTAAAAATCATTTAGAATACGTCCACTGAGAGTGGGGTAGCCGAGTGCAAAGGGTCAATATTACTATGATAAAAAAAAAATAATTGACCAACGTCGTATCAAGTTTTAATCGTCCAGAGGCGAGGAACGTTCGACTGGATCCACGGCGCGAACGGCCCTGGCTGAGTATCTCGTGCACACACGTCTCCGAAGAAATATGTTTTTTTACGACGGAGCGCGTGCCGTGTTACCATTTTTTCTCCTTCTCTCTTTTTCTCCCCCTTTTTTTTCACGACGCTTCGCCTCTTAAAGTTGACGCTCGGTATACGAGCAATTTAAATTTAATGCTACCACGTTCCTCCGTCTCTCCACTCTCGTCTCTCTCGCTCTCTCCGTTTCGTGCTCCTCGTCCTTGTTCATTGAACACGTCTCGTGGCGATTTTTATCTCGAGATTGCCGACTTCCAAGGGAGCAACCACAGGGCACGCTCTCGCTCTCCCTTCGGGTCCACGCGGTTTTTCTTTTTTTTTTTTTTCCTCCACTTCATCGTGCGTCGATCTATCCGAGATACCATACGCGACGTTCTCACCTTGACCCGAAATTTAGCTATTCATGTGTGCACCTTCTTGTTGCTTCAACCGCAAATTCTTCTCTCTGCTCAAATAACGCGCACTCGGTTCGATAAACAGCTCACTGGGCTCGCTCGTTTCGATATCGGCGCCGAGTTAATTAAAACGCAGATGTCTAAATACAACCTGTAAATTAATAATCGTAAAAATTTTTTCTCTCGCTGCTCTTTTGGGTCAACAGCGACTCGAGTTAATTTTCGTTTCGATATTGGCGTTCTGGGAATTTTTTTTTTTTTTACGGTTTTAAAAAGTAATTACCATTCGATAATGAGAGCAATGTCAAACGTCAAAAACCGTGCTCGTCGGAGACGAGACGTATAGAGCGAGATGGGCTTGCATGAACAAGCGCCCTCGAGCAAATGGAATATGCATGCATGAGTTTCTGGACGTGTCCCGATGAAGTTGGGTTAACCTTCCGAAAACTTGAGTATTTCGCCGTGTTCGGCTCTCTTCGCTCTGCGTGACACGAACAGTATAACTTCTGTGATAAACACAACAAAAATGTACATTTTCATACATAATACAAATTTCATACATAATATAACAAAACATAATTAATTAATGAATATTTTTTAACCTCAAAACGAAATTTACTGGTAATAAGCTGCGAAGGACGTTGAAAACAATTACATTGAATTCGAATTTTTCAACGTTTGTTTTAAACTATGAAGTGCAGCACATACCATAGATCGAAAATTCTGTGATACGTAACTGTGTTCGTGTTACTCCAATCAATACGTAAATGAAGCCTAGTTCACTGAATTTTATCGTCAGGATGGACAAGTATTTCAGCCAATGAGCTGTTTTGGTTGAACAACATGGCTGCTGTCTCGAGTTTTGGATTGGGTGATAATCATGTCTCGTACACAAGATAAAAACAAAGTTGAAACGTCATTTCTCATCATATGTATTTAGTTACTTCATCTGTCAAAATATTAAATTTGAGAGAAGCGATGAAATGCGATGTAATAATTGATATTTCCTCGTGACAAATGTGTCAGAATGTTATAATTATAATTGCAAGAAAATTTTCTCTATTTGTTGTTAAAATGTCATAAAATTTTGAATATTGTTAAGTGCACTAAAGAAAATAATTTTTATAAAAAACAAGCGTTACAGTGATGAGTTAAATTATGTAAACAAGTTATATTGGTGAAACAAAATGGGTTCGGAACAGAGTTCTCAGAATAATAGCCAAAATGGGAATAGCAGAGTTAGGAGTGCGCAACTGCGTAGAGGAAAGAGCGTTCCTAACAGAGAAAGAGCACCGGATGATACACCCCCAAGGTGTATAAGTCCTGGTGCAAGTATTTGTTCTGATTCGGATCTCCCTTATATATCGTATACTGTTAATCGACCGATTGGAGATTCACCAAAAATGACAAATAAACAATCCCAATTGTATAGAGGGAAGAGTCTGGGAGGGCAAGAACTATCTAAACGAAAAAGCAGTCTTGGTGCAGTACACAGGTATAATTTATCAAATAATGATTTGCATATGAAACTCATATATCAAATTTATGTAGCCATAGAAAACCAGTTTCGGATAAACTACATAATATTGTAGTCGTTAAACCTGCTGCATCCAATCCTGCCACGGAGAAAGATTCAGATTTGGTGAAACTTCAAAGCATTCCTATGTTTTTACCGATCATGAGAGGTACATTGAATCTACCTCCAGGTGTCCGAGATCCAGAAGTTCTAGAAAGACTAGATCCCATTGGTCTATTTAATTTGTGCGCTCGATATCAACATCATCTAAATAATAATGCTCAGATGATTGCTGGAGAGCAGGCAGCTCTTTGCACAAATATTGATGCAGAAGTTAATAGACTACTTGGTTTGGCTACAGAAAGACAAAAAAAATTTGCAAAACTTGCGGAGCAGCTAGGAAAAATGCACGAACTCAGCAAGCAATTAACCAAATGTCATATACTACTGAATCAGACTTTAGAAAGTATGGAAATATTGAATAATCTTTTACCGATTGAGGAAAGGCTAGAACCTTTTGTATGGACTACAGGATAATATTTTCTGTTTGCTCATAAAATTTATTATTATACTTTAAAAGACTATACTTTTAAAATTTAAATAATTTTAAAATATTGATTCATTATTGCATTATTATAACGAGAATTGTGATTCAATAATTTATACTACAGATTGTAAGTACTCATTAGATTGTAAAAAAAATTTAAACATGTATATTTACGATTGTACACTCGCGTTTGTGTATGAATGTACATTTGAAGTTTAATGTCAGGCTCATAATTGTGCAATAAAATGAAATATAATTTGAGTATGAGTCAATATTTAAAAATATATTTTTCAATTTTTTTATAAAAATATTTTAAAATTTCTATATATATTATTTATCATCTGTCATTTGCACGATCCTTCTTTAATTGTCTATAAGCGGCAATAACATCACTTTGTTGTTTCTCTAATTGTCTTCTTTCTCCCACTGGTAAATTTTTGCGTTTCCCTAATCTATCAATGGTACCAGATTTATTGGTACTTCCTTTATTTTCACTGAGTAATGATTTGAGCAGAAGATTTTTTCTTCCAGGCTGTAAAAATATGGTTTTATAATTATTATTACTAAATTGCTATGAAGCAATTAAACAAAATTATATTTCAACCAATTACATACCTTATTTTCAATCTCAGAAGTATTTTTCCCTGGTTTAACTACTAACTTTGGTGGTTCATGGGCAACTTCACCAAATTTGACTTCATCCTTATATATTTTAAACTCATCAATGTCTTCTTCATCTTTCTTTTGTTTTTTTAATTCTAATTTCTTCTTACGTTTCTGAGTTTTGCTCAACTTTACCTCTGATCCTTCTTCTTTGGGTTTCTTTTTCTTTTTTATATTCTTATGCTTGCCTCTCAATTTTTCTAAATGGTCTATTTCATCTTTTTTACATTTTTCTAAGCCTTCTATATTACCTGTAATTGGATTTCTCTTAATCTGAACGCCATACTTTTTTTCCCATTTAGTTTCGTTTATGAATGCCTCAGCTTCTCTATTAACACGATATAAGAACTGTTTTGGTTTTTCCCCAGGTTTTTGTTGAAATATAGGAACTACTTTATCGGGTTTAGCTTTTGGATGAAGTTTCTTATTCGTTTCTAACCCAACACAGATTAAGCCACCTTTCCTCTTTTTCTTCTTTTTTATTTTTCCAATTCTACCTGCTTTTACACCTTCCTTTATTTTCATGAGATTCTCCAAACTCTTTGGTATAGCCTGTTCGTCCACATTTTTAGGAGGAGCATTTATTTTGTGTTCTAACCTAAAATGAGAAAAGGTTATTGTCAATTGACGGAGATTTTTTTTATCATTGAAACTCACTCTGCTAAACGTTTAGCTTGTTGTTTTTCCGGATCTTTCACTCCTTTATGTTTTTTTCCTGGTATTTTCCGCCCCATAGTGTGTTAAAAAGTTTCTTCACGTGTATTTTATTTACTATATAGTTCAATCATTGAGAATGAACGCCACGTCACGTGATCACATACCAATCATAGTCCAGAGAGATCATTTTTCAAAAGGTTAAAATGGTTCAAATATTTAACTGCGTGCAATCAAAAAATTCGTAAAATTATAGATAAATAAAATTCTATTTCTTATCAATTGTCTGTCACTGGGCTAGTACTTGACATCAAATTATTAAGAAATTTATGGAATACGTTAAAACTCTCTTTTAAGCAATTCAATTCTATATTGCATATATCTCTCCTTAAATATTCTGGATTTGTAGATAATTCATCTACTATTTTATCTATAGTGGGTATCTTCTTTGGATCAAAATTTTCAAATGTACAAACATCAAAAGGTACCGCAATATTTCCATTCGGATGAACAGAAAATGGTGATTTGAGCAGATGTTTCAGTTTTACAGTTACTTCATTGTTGAATTTTGGATAACAATATTTCAACATAAGTTTTTCAATTACAAACATATAACCATTCCACTTTTGGCGATACTATAATTTAATATCTTGTTAATATATGAATCTTGTAAATATATAAAATCTAATTGTATTATCAACTTATACCTGTTTTATATTATCTTTGCAATATTTTCTTACTAATTGCCATTTCAGTCTATCCGGACAATTTCGAGAGAGTATTCGTTTAATATTATCTCTTATTGTTTTATCATTGGGAAGTGTTTCTAAAAATTCTTTTATCTTATTTTCATTATTAAATAATTTATTTTCTTCTAAATATAAATCATTAAAATAAGGTCTAATAATATCAGCAGCAAGTCTATAATAGTAAACAGATAAAATAAATAAAGTAAACAACAAATTACAAATAAAAGTTAGTTTTTAGTACCTCAAACTCCTGTGTAAACTGTTATTTTGTACTTTGGCATCTCTTTGAGGACTGACTAATTGTAAGTATTGCAATATTTGAATTCTATCAATCTCGTTCATTAGTCTAATTTCATCATCGCAAACCCAACAGTGTACACTTTTCCTTCCCGAGAAGACCCATAATACATGTTTAAAGTTGAAATCCTCTATGCAGAAAAATTTAATGAAAAATATGTATAGAGTAATTTAAACAAAAATAAAATTAAGTATAAAAATGAATTTACCTGTTAATACACGATTCAAAATTTTTACACTTATAATCATATACTTCCAGCATTTTTCGCAAAATTTTTTCTTGCTACAACATGTCCTCATACCATCGAAATCAGAAATATCTATGTTAAAAATCAGTTCTCTTTCTTCAGGACGTAACTTCAGATACAATTTAGTTGGGCTATATTTAGCGAATAATTAAAATTTTTATTATTCTTTATTATTAATGAAATTTTTTATTTCCTACCATGTATTATATATAGCTCCAATATATATACTTATGGGTGCTACTCTTCGTATACTTTGTTTCATCTCTCTCGATGTGTTATATGTCTTAAAACGTACATAATCTTTCTTCAATGTGAAAAATGAAAATTCTCTCCGCATGAATTTTGTATCTAAAATTTAATGTAAAAATATTTTTATGCACCTTTCGGTAATAAAAGAAAATTTTAAGAAAGTTTCCAAACCGTCTTTATACGATAACCAACGATATAAATCTTCGAATGGATATATATTTAGATAATATTTTAGAAGTTTCTTTCTTTCGTGCACGATGCTCATCTTTTTATCGAAATATAAATTACTATTTTATTATAAAAAGCAATTTCACCAAAATGTAACACACTATGACACCGTTTGAGTTTGAATTGTCGCGCATGTCAAGTTGGCATTTCGAACGTAACTAACCTTAACTCAAATCAGCTGTTTTGATTACTCGGACAGAGGTTGGATTTCGCAGTGCGCGATGAAAGTTTGTAAAAACAATTAGATTTCTGACAGAAATAGTTGGCAAACAGGGCATGACATTATCGCGTCGACAATAGAATACTATGAACTCCATCGGTACCAAATGTTTATTACTGAGAAGACGGTTCAACAGCTGCGAACGCAGCATATTCACGACGCTCGATCTGTTTAAAGAGGAGAAGGGGGACGATATAAAAACAATGGGAGGAGAGAAGAGTCGACCAAGGCGAGCGAGAAAACGTCAAAGATTGAGACTCGAAGATATTACAGAGCCCACGAACTGCTGCATGTCCGGTTGCGCAAACTGCGTGTGGATACAATATGCCGAGAAACTCAGTAACGCCCTGACAGAGAGCGACGTTGACGTACAAAAAGTAATAATGGAAAAAGTACAGGATCCGAACATGAAAGCATTCCTCATGATGGAACTCAGAACTCGAAGTCTAATAAAATCATGATCGTAGCCAACTTCGGATCCATTGACAGTTCTCCTAGATAACAGATGTACAATATTCTTGTAAATAAATGATCTCTTCGTTCTCTCTGTAATAAATATTTTTTCGTACACCAAAAGACTTGATCCTCATCCAATGATATCAATCTATATAAGCCCGTCGGTAAAAATAGCGCGAACAAAATGTTGCATATACCGTTTTTAATGCAACAACGAGAGTCTATGCCCATGCAGTTGCGCGCGTATTAATTATCGCGATCGGTCCTACCTACTCTATGGTTAGAAATTTAATCTTATCGGGTGCGGGCGAGAAGAGGGTTGAAGGCCGCTTCGAGCACGGCTCTTTGTTTATCCTCGGAGCGTACGATTTTGTTTATGCACACAAAAATCGAGTGTGTGTTTTGCATGCTGGCCGTGTGTGATCTGCCCGAGCGCGAATTCGTCTACTCGGCAACGAGAGCCGCTCGCGACATATGCGCGTTTACCGTGATTGCGTTCGCACACACGCGCGCTCTACGTATTCGCGTGTCCGTGGCCGGTAGATTATTTTTGCTTTATACGCGCGCGTAGAACCTCGCAATCTCAAAAGTCCCGGTTTTCTCGTACGTTGACAGCTTCCGAATGGTCTCTCGTCTCGCACGTCGAAAATATTATTCTTATATTTCTGGTGGGTGGGTGCTGGACGAGGAAGCAGAAGCCCTCCAGTCGGCCGGCGAGTTCGTTTCGAATCGGAACTCTTATCACCGGGAGCAGAGAACGGTTCGAGAGGTATCGCGTGCTCGATTACGTCAACCAGTTTTTGTAACGCGAGAAAAAAAGGCCTCATCGAGTCGTCCACCTCAAAACACCGCCACGAGGTTCCGCTTCGAGGTTATAAACCGACGACAGGGTCCACAAATAAATCGAGAGATAAATAATCCGTGACTAAACGAAGGTCTGTCTTCGAGGAAGCGGCGAGGTGGGCAGCGATGATTCGGTCCGCGAGAAAAATCGGGAAGCACGGTGCCGGTGCGTCAGCCGAAGGCGCCACGCGTCGCTCGCGCGCGATCGCCATCATTCGTACGTCGTTATAGGCTAGTGCGCCGCGATATGCCGAACTCTTCGGGAAGATCGTTCGAGGCGTTCGAGCGCGAGCTAACGTATCGATCGGTCATCGAGGGTGAGCTCACTGAGATAATATGAAAGGGGAACGTTCGGGATTACGCTGCGCGTGCTTCTCGCTGATAATAAACGTGTGCGTGTTGGTAACGTCGACGGGCCGAGTTTTCGAGCAAAGTCGCGCAGAAGTCAAATGAGAGACGGACGTTTGATAATCGCCACCGAGATGCTGATGGCCGACCGGGTGTCGTCCAAGGATGATGCTCTGAGCAACAGAACGGAAACGGACAGCACCGTAGGGCAGAGCGAGTTGCTCGTAGAGCCGAGCGTGCCCCCGGCCATGGTCGCCATTAAACTCTGCAACAACAATCACAACAATGGCGACCCACGCAGAAAAAGTAGCATCGACAAACGCGGTATTCTCAGTAACTTCCACCGTCGCACGTTCAGCAGGATCAGTTTTAAGAGCGAAACTGGACCCCTCCTCAGCAGGTACGTGTGAAAATAGTGCAACAGTGTTAAAAAATCAGGAATCGCGACGCACCGGCCATTCCAGCTCGAGCGCTCGTTACACACTTCGAAACGGAATATGCATTAGCCGTAATGATATGAGTTGCCTTCCAGCTCCTCGATATGCGCCGTCTTATCGTTTCTCTCTCTCTCTCTCTCTCTCTTTCTCTCTCGCATTATTTTTTGTCTCTCTACGTAGTTATCGTTTCCGCTTACATAGTCGCGTCCGTGAACTTTCGCGAAAGCCTCAAATTGCAAATTGAGCCGTTTATTATTAATAACCGTAGCGTTTCGAGCGGCGTGAATTTCTTCGCGGAGTTCTCGGCGAAGTGTTTGGGGTGAAAAGCGGGTGATGTACGTTGCCGGTTACACCGCGATCGTGCGTTTCGTTCGCTCGAGATTCTCCCTCGTTAAAAGCCCGACTGTGAAATCTACCGACGAGTGAGTAATTCATACTGCGTTACCGCGTTGTTTACCGGTTTTCGACGAATCACAGCTGACGATTGAGATTACGCGGAATTTTCGTGTTTCGCGCGAGAGCCGTCGCGCGGAGAGTGACCGTGGCCTTTAGCAACCTGTCCGACGCATACCATCCGCACACGTGACGGAGAATAGTTCGCTCTATAAATCCGTTTTCCCGAGATATTTTTCCGCGCGCGTAAGAGAGAGACGGCGCCGATTTATTATTAGGCTTCTCTCTCATCGGTGGGTGGGTGCGAGAACTTCTTCGTTCGAGAGAATCTTTAGGTGTAGTTTAAGAGACATGAGCTCTCAAGCTGCCCTTTTGTACATTTTTAAACATATAAAAAAATCTCAAGTCGAAACTACCTGAAAACATTTTTTGCTTATATTTTGGAAACTAAGATACACTAAAAATAAAAATTTGTTGAAGCTACCTTGTATTTATTTGAAAATATAGAAACAAAAATTTTGATTTTCAGGAACAAATATTTGGTTGTACACGACATTTGTTTGTAAGCAAATGTGAAGTAAATTCAACAAATTTTTATTTTCAGTGTAGGGGTCAGGAATTAGGATAAGAATTTGTTTTTTAAGCTCTACAGTTGATGAGCTTAGATGCAAAAGGACAGCTCGAAAGCTGTCTATCTCTTTCAGAACTTTATCCTCGTTTTTTCTTGGAATTCGATAAAAATTTGTGTTTACTTCTTTTAACGCGTTCTACAAAAATCTGAAATACAAAAGTGTTGATTCTCCACAAGAAAAAATCGATTTTCAACCAATTTTCTCAGTTACAAACAACGTTTTCTTGGTTAGTCGTTTTATAAATATTTTGTAAAGAGACATGCAGACTTGTCTCGCTAAAAGAATTCTTTCAAATTTTTGTTGGACTCCAACGAAGAGGAAACAAGGTGAGAAATTCGATGCGTCTCGCCACGAGGAAATTCCGAGGCGCGCCAATCTTGGCCGTTTCGCCGGACAATTTTTTTCCCCCCTCACCTCTTTTTTTTCCTCTCGTTCGGCTCAGAAATACACACGGGGCGGAAAAAAATACGCACAATGCGGGTTTTCGAGAGGTCCGAGAATAGCCGTGTGTGCTCCAATTTCTCTGCCGCGATCGGCAAAAAAACTTTCTTCGCGAGGACGAGAATAGCGAATGGCGTTATTGCGGAAACGCAAGAAGGGAATCCCGCGGACGTCCCCGGTGTGTGTGTCCTCTCGCGCGCATGCGGACGCGTACCTCAAAAACGCGAGACGGCTCTACGCGTCTCTCGCGCGAAACATTTTACGAAGAGTCTATTTTTTCCATCATTCCGCGCGTATTCTCGGCGAAATTAATACAGCATGGCCGCCGTGAGATTGACGCGTCGCTCGTCACTCGATCGGTTAATCGCACCGAACGAATCTAACAGGATTCGGCCAATACGGGCCGTGCCAAAGCGATGTGTCAAGCAGGGGGAAGTCATTTTGGCCCGCAGTGAGTTCAAATTGGATCGCAGTTATCGCCCCGATTCGACTCGTTAAAGAGCGATCGCAATTAACGCGTAACGATTTTCCTTATCTGTTCTTTCAATTAGTCGTAACGACGGTGACTGTGAAACTGTGTTTTTCTTTTCGCTAATCGTTCTTTATCGGTTCGCCAATGTCACGCGAGTGCGTCGCGGTCAACCAATGGGCCGATTACTGAGCGGGAAGTGCCGTCGATAACTGTGCACGTACGGTGATTAAAAAATATCGAGGAAACCGTCCCCCTGACGTACCTTTCCGCGAATCTTCGCGTATCTCGCGGAATCGGTTGGCCTTCTTTTTTCGGTGATTTCGGGAACGATGAGAACCGGCTTAAACAAAGCCGGCCAGTGGCGCGTTGTACGGCTAAATTTAAGCGGCCTTAAGGCTGCCTAGCGGCCATCTTGCATAAAAGGCTAAGTATAGAACTCGGTGGCTCCGGTCGCGTGTCGAGCCCCAACGACGGAAAACGCGAAAATAATAATCGAGATTGAGGGAAAATAAAATAAAAATGAGGGATCTTACGTGCACGTACAGTGCGAGAGGCGTCGCGGCCGGTGCGAGGGCTCGCGCGAGTCGCGCGGTCCCGGCCGTTTAGGTGGACCTGGTGCAACGTGATCACCTCGTCATGGCGCTCTCGATACCCACGGCTTCTCATCAACCCGAGGCGGCCAGGGTTCATCACCACCTCGGCGATGGTACCCTGTCGGGCCTGAAACGCGCGATATCCCAGGTCTCGATGATGGTGGCGAAAGCCACCACCTCCGGGGAGGCTGCCTGGCGCGAGGAGCTGCACAAGTAGGATCTCAGACACCCACACTGCAAACAAATTCTGTACAATGTACTAAATATTTATTTGCGTACGTTCGAGTGAACGTTCGATTCGATAAAATTGTTTGAAATGATTGAATATTAGTTTATAAAATTAGTATCTGCAATTCAAACTATTTTGTCTAGCAAATTGAATATTTATTTGAACGTATGCGAGTAAATGTTGAGTACATTCGACATAATTTTATTGTCGGTGCACGTATTGTCATCTTTTCGTTATCGAGGAGGTCACATTTCCCTCCAATTTTTCCCCGAAGGACGTTTTTTCGTTGTGATTTATCACCACTGAATTGTAAACATTAGCTGGTACTTGTATATGTTAGGTTTCAGTAATCGAAGGACTACATTACACTGCAAAAAAATACTGAATATTTATTTTCATACGTTCACATAAATATTTAATTCATTCATTCAATAATTAGACAATTATTTTGTCTAGCAAATTAAATATCTATTTTAACGTATGCAAATGAATATTTAGTACATTCTACAAAATTTTTTTGCAGTACAGGAGAAAATTTATTGAATTTGCTAGATGTGCATTTCTCTGCCAAAACGATATTTTATAAGATGAAGATTTGAGTGAGAATTGATTGATTTAGTACGCTTCGGATGAATCGAGAATCTCATTGAACTGTCAAAATGTCGTTTTGGCAGTCCGCGAATGTTCATTGAGTCGGTTCAACAAAATTTTTTCTCGGTGTATAACTCAGGATTTTGTTGAGACTACAGCCAATCTTGGCTCTTTGTGCGGCGGGCTTTTAATAGTTTTTCGACGAAAGCGTGAAGCAAAATTCGAGAACTCGATATTATATGTTTCTCTCTACGTTATAGTCGAATCGGGAAGGAGTTGAGACTTTCGTGTTGACAAAACACTATCGAGTGTAACGGCTTGCCTATACAAGAGAGATTAGAATGCGTTAGCGCTGGTATAAATCAGGCAGTTTGGCTTGAGGTTGTGTGTGTATTTTCGGGCAAAACGTACACGATCGTTTTAAACGGCCTTTCCGAGAGGCACGTGAAAGAGCGCTCGCGTGTGCCGTCCTTCGTGGCTCGGGTGCAATACGCGCGATGATTTTGTATTAGCTAAATAAACGCTATCCTCAATCGAATTATATTTCATTAGGTAACTCTTAGGCAACGGATTATTTTCGTTCCGCCAAAATTGTTTAAACGCCGAGCGTTCCACATTTCGTTGTGTATGTTGAGATATTTTTCTTTTTCGCGCAGATACCGTCAGACCAGGTTTAGCTCCAGGAGAGTTCGAAAGAGGGTAGTCTTCAAGCACGGCGACTGCAATGTGGTTCAAGGGAACGTTGCTAAACGAAGGCGTCGATATCTTCAGGTATATTGAAAAAATTGAAAGGTCAATAAAATACTTGATTTTTACACTGAGAATGAAAATTTGTTGAAGTTACTTAACATTTGTTTGATAAAATGACTTGGAAGAATTATTGAATTTACTTAATATTTATTCAAACGTATGGAAATAAATGTTAAGTACATTCAACAAATTTTGTTATCAGTGTACTCTCTTTGTAACAATATTATTGTCAATTTTTATAAAATAAATATTGAATAATATTATCGATGACTAACTAAATCGTTAATTTTCAGGATATTTTTACGACTCTCGTGGATGCACAATGGCGCTGGACGCTCTTGGTGTTCTCCATGAATTTCGTGCTCTCCTGGCTGGGCTTCGCCCTGATCTGGTGGCTGATCGCGTACATGCACGGCGATCTGGACGATCGGAACTTCAACAACCCCAACGTGACGTTCACGCCCTGCGTGGAGGAGATTCACGGTTTTATCAGTTGCTTCCTATTTTCCGTTGAGACTCAACACACAATCGGGCACGTGTAGCTATTTTCATTTTTATCTATCGTAGATTTATTTTCATTTGTGTCTAGATGGTAGGCATTGGAGTAGTAAGTATAAATCGACCCAGACTCGAATAATCCGTTCATTAACCCCCCGATGCCGATAAAATTCTAATTTTCTCTCGATTCCGGCACTCGTTTGTACCTAAAAATAATCTCATTCTATCGAAATTACAGATACGGCTCGAAGCACACGACCGATGAGTGTATAGAGGCCGTTTTCGTGATGTGCATTCAATCGATGACCGGTGTGATACTGCAAGCATTTATGGTCGGCATAGTGTTCGCTAAGCTATCGAGGCCTAAAAAAAGAACCCAGACGTTATTATTTTCGAGAAACGCCGTTATTTGTCAGAGGGACGGTCAGCCTTGTCTGATGTTTCGTGTTGGCGATATGAGGAAGAGCCACATCATCGAGGCTCACGTCAGAGCGCAGATGATCAAACGGAAGGTCGGTTGTTTCTCTTTTAAACAAAATCTTGTATTTGGTTACCGGCCAATAACGCCTCGTCGAGAGAAATTTTAGCGAAAAATGATTTTCAGGTGACGGCCGAGGGCGAGCTGCTGCCGTTCTTTCAAACGGAGCTGAAAGTGGGGGGCGACGGGGAGGAGGACAAGATCTTCTTCATCTGGCCCACCACCATCGTCCACAAGATCGATCAGCACTCCCCGCTCTATCATATTTCGGCGAGCGACATGCTCCGCGAACGCTTCGAAATAGTTGTAATACTAGAAGGTTGGTACCGAACGAGCTCGGTCTGGAAATTTACCGATATTTATCCTTCTCACAAATTGTATCTATCTTTAGGTGTCATCGAGTCCACAGGAATGACTACGCAAGCGAGAAGCTCGTATTTACCGTCTGAGATTTTATGGGGACACAGGTTCGAGCATATAATTACATTTCAGAAGGAAACTGGGGAGTACGAAGTTAATTACACTTTATTTAACAATACTTACGAAGTTGACACACCTCTTTGTTCTGCCGCTGAACTTGATCAGATAAGAGCGATGGAGCGAGCGAAAGGAGGTAATCTGAAGCTGATAATAAAAATTGTAAAAAGTTGTACTGCTCTCGAGTACACGGGTATTGCGAAAAATGACTTTATCGACCGCGATAAGAGAGTTTGAGAGCGAAACACGCGTAGCATTAGAACGCGCATATGGCACGCCGTATCTATTGACCTCGATTAAAATTAATTGGCTTATTGAATCTGCAACGATATCGTTTATAGCACGCGCCATTAAATATCATCATTGCATCTCGAACGTACATTACAACTTATAATTCGCTTTTCTTTCTTTCTGGCTGGTGTCCATTCGTGGGGTGAAAATGTGTTTTTCTCAATAGAGCGATCGAGCACCGGCGCTTTCCCCTCGTATCGGGATGCATCTAGCAGTTCATTGACAACGAGTTCCGGCTCGAGCTTCGCCTCATCGACAGGTGGCCTGCACATGCAAATACCTTCCCTGACGCCGCCGACGCCAATCCCCGTGATGATAACGGGCCCCGACGGGTCTCTACGACGTCACAGCGTGAACGAGCAAACGGCCTCCAAGCCTCCCATTTTTTACACACATGACGAAGTTAGTCCGACATCTAATAATTCACTTTCTACGCTTTCGTCCGAGCGCTTCCGTTTAAAAAACAAATGCCGCTAATTTTAAAGAGTACTGTCGGTTCGTTTGACGCGATTAATTATGTCATCAATGAATCCAAGGACGAAGAGGATTACGACCAGGTACTGGAAGACATCAACGCCACGCTGCGTAAGAATCGCACCCAGAGCGTCAACAGCAAAGAGGAGAAGCAGCGAGCGAGTCCGCGTGTGGGTCCGGAACCGAAACGGCTCGAGCACAAGCCGCCCACCGAGGCCATGAGAAGAAACACCTCGAGACCGACTTTGGACCACGGTCAAAGTCACACCAGCCTTGCTAAGAAATCCCCATCGAGATCGACCTTAGACTCCAGGTGAATACGGAATTCGCGCATAATTCGCGCGAGCATGTAAACACTTTTCGAGCGAACTATATTTTTAAAATACTTATTTCTTTAAAGCAGAGAAGGAAATGTACGCTTCTCTTGATGTTCGCAAGCAAATAGTATCAATAGATAAAATGTGTTTGCACCGCCTAAATAGGTCTAAAAAGTTGGATTGTTGGTGCACTGAAAATAAGAATTTATTGAATTGACTTAACGTTAACGAACGTTAGATTAAATATCAAGCAGATTCAAGAAAATAAATGTTTGAGTTGAGATATTAATTTTAATTTACAAACAATATGTTTATTTCTATATTTTCAAAGAAATACTAAGTAGCTTGAACAAATTTTTTTGCACTTGTATCAAAGTAACTCGGAAAAGTTTTTGTTTAAATTTACCAAAGCAAAAGTTGTAGTATATTATTGTTTCGCAGGCACACGAGATTCGCGGACTCGCCGGATAGGAGTCACGAGCCGGCTCATCCCGCGACGGTCCAACGGAGATCGAGCCTCTGCGACAGCAACAAGGTGCGCGGCGAGTCGACGAAGAAAGCCAGCTTCGCGATCGACGACGAGATCGGCAGATCGAAAACCGCCCAATCCCAGCCGGAAGCGCACCGCGACGCGGATATCTCGCGCTCGAATCATCACACGCAAGATCCGAGATTGCCGGAGGAAGTCTAGTCTAGGTAAGCGTTATAAAACATCGTAATTACAATTTTTTTTTCTCTCTCTCAGCAATCGGAATTGCCTGGGCGCGTGCACAATCGCGTACGAGAGAAGTGGGATCGATTACGGGCCTCTGTGAAGTTACGACGCTGATTTCCTACCGAGTTATCTAGAAATGCGAGCGCACCGATCCGGCCAAGTGGAATACAAAGGAGTCACGCGGCGCCGCAGACGGATCGTTCCCGGTTCTACGATCGCGCGCTACGTCAGAAGAGATATACTTCTTTTTTTTTTTCGTACGGCCCACGTGACCCGCCAGTTCATTTCCGAGCGCGACTTTATTACGTCTAAATGAGAAGTTCCCTCGTTGGAAGTGGCCTAATCCCGGGCATTGTGTCGAAGAGCTCCGGGATGGAAACGAGCTTGGAAATTTTTAAGTGGGATCGCAACGGCGCGCTACAGGTTGGACACAGGATGAGGCTTAGTGGCGGGAAGTGCCCTCGTTATCACACCAGTCAATTGTTTAATCTCGTCTCCCCCCTCCCGCCTCATCTGGCTCATCTCCACCTCTTGCGAAGTTTCTGTACGACGAGGCCGTGACACCACGCGAATCGCGTTAAACTGCCTATCAAGTTTCACGAGCACGTACTCGATAGAGTACGAAAGAGACGGGATTGCGCGGCTACTATGCGTCCTTGCCACTCGACTGCACAATTGTATCGATCTCGGTTCGACGCTCGTCGATACACCTTTCCCCGAAAGCTCCAGGAGGTTCGAGAAAATCCACCCGGACCTTGAAAGATATCGCGATACCGAGGGACTTCCTGCTTCTCGTAATCGTACTCTAGCATTGTTCCCGCTATAATAGGCCTCGTCTAAGATGACGGAGAGCCACTGAAACACGAAACCTCCGATTGCGAAATTCGGAGGTTTTCGGAACTCGCGACTCATCCCGTCGACGGTTTCCGAGAAATCGACGCGCTTGTCCACATTCGATGACTGTGAAATCGCGATCTGGGAAAAAAACGAATAGCGCGGGTTGATTCATTCGATGCAAAAACCGATTGGAGAATGTTTTTTTGCGGAATCACGCTTTGAGATAGATCTTTAGACGAGGCGCCGATTATGTTCTTTCCTGTTTTTTTTTTTTT
>NCVS01000533.1:1513-46426 GCA_003055095.1 Goniozus legneri | reverse complement strand
TTTTTTTTTTCATTCGCGGAGTTGTAGTCGATACCCGATCGATCGATTACCGCGAAAATGGGAGATATATCTGGATATATTTTTCTCGCGCCACGTTTCTCGGGATGTTCATTGAAAATTAATCAGCTGAGCGCGACGGGACTCCTTTCACCGCAGACCCAGATAAATAAGTATTCAAATTACGCTGGCGAGGCTTTAACGGTCATTATATGAATTAGCTATCGCGCAGTGAGAGAGAGAGAGAAAGAGTTAGACGATCGTATAATTGTCGCGGCTGTGCGCGAGCCTCGATTAGCTCCCGGATGACTCATCGGCCCCCTCGGACAGGAACCGAGCTCTCACCGGCTCGGTACGTCGAATTGCCGACCCGGGCGTGTTTACTCTCACCGATCGGGTGTTCTTGAACCTCCTTGACATCCGCGCACGGCGAGAGAGTTCCCCGGCAAGGTCGCGCTTTCAACTGGAGCGGGGCCCGCGCGAGAGAGAGAGAGAGAGCCTCGAAAAAACGAGTTTCGTTTCCAGGAAGAAATTTCGTAAAGGCTGCTCGGTTGGCGAGGAAGAAAAGACCGGATGGGGAGGGAGGGGGGGGGAGGCCCTCTCGGTGGGTTTCGTCGATCGTTAAAAAAACGTCGTAGCATTCTCTCGGGCCGGAGGGGGGCCCCGTAGGTGGGAGAGAATTGCCTGCCCGCGGAAGGCTAAACGCCGAGAGGGAGAGAGAGCGAGAGGAAGGGGGATTATACTACGCGTGTGTGTGTGTGTGTGTGTGCAGAAGGTGCGTGCTGACGTCACCGAACGCCGGCTTTGCGAACTCGCGGGGCCTCGAGAGTCAGTTTCACGACGTTTCGTCGAGCGCGCCGCGTCTCGCCACTCCTGCTGGCACTCCTGGAACATCGAGAACTTTCCTGCTCACGAATTCTGTCTCGCGAATCCTCTTGGACGATGTCGGAACCGGGGAACGAGATCGTCCGAGGATGCTCGCCGGCCTGCCGGCTAGCGACTGCCTTCCGCTCGCGAGTAAGCGCGCGAAAAGTCAGCGCTATGCCGTCGTGACGTACAGACTCACACGTGGAAAAGTGAGAGAGAGAGAGAGAGAGAGAAATAGATGTACTAGAGATTGATATTTTTTTATTTGCCATAGCAAGCTATGGAACAAAAGACGAGATAAAAGTCAAATAGTTACAATAAAATCAAGAAATTCGGTAGTTTCGTGCCAAATAGTTACGATATAATACAAAATTTTCAATACTGCATAGATGCTATGACAGTGGAGGCCAGAAGCACCGAATAGAGAAAGATAGAGAAAGAGAGGATAACGATAACGTGAGTACTGTTAATTAATCGCTCCGCGCATTGTGCTCGTTTCCCGGACGAGAGAGAGAGAGAGAGAGGAAAATAGAGGAGGATCATCGGTGATTAATGGGAGGACGACAATTTTCGTTATTATTCTTCCATATTTGCCGATTTCTGCAACATCCGATCGCGTGTCGCCGAGCGACGAAATTCCGTGCGGCTCGGGGAGGAAAAAAAAAAATACGAGAATCGAAACTGGAACGAGAGATAACGAGCGTTTAGCCGGCACCGGGCGAGGTACTAGTTGCGTGTCGCGCGTGTCTTATCGGCATTTTAGCGGGCAAATTGCGCTCGGCAAATCGCTCGCGAAAAGGTGCGATTTCGACGCGTAAACCTCGTTTGCTGTTTCCTTTTATCTCTTCCGCGAAGCACGACGCTCGTTGTATACTCGATTCGTCGTTATGTAAGGTACCTCGAGAGCGCATCGATATCACCGATAAAACTGCCTTCGCGTGATTTTTTTCTTCCTCCTCCGGGCCGCGTCGGCTATCGTGCGTCGCTAATTTCGATTTTTCATCTCCGTCCGTCTCTCTTTCTTCCTAATTCGATCCGATTCCCCGGCTAATTCGAATTCCGATTAAATTACTGAAATTACAGACCCGAGAGGCTCGCGGGAGCGCTTCCCGATCTCATCCGGTTTAAATATGAAAATTTCCAGTCCCGAGAACGGGAACGAGTGGATTATTCATGATACGATACTCCGGCCGAAAATCTCACGGGAACGGAAAGATACTCGGCGAGGTGAAAAAGCCGAGAGAAGATTTCAATGCTATTCGAAAAAAGTCCTTGAGCCAAGAGAGAGAGAGAGAGAGAGAGAGAGAGAGAGAGAGAGAGAGAGAGAGAGAGGAGAGAGATAAGAAAGAAAGAACGCGCGACATTCGCGCCTCGGTGCATCCCAGATGGCAACTTTTCCAGAACAGAATATTCCTAACGTTTCAGTCGATATTTATACGCATTCCGTTCCGTTACAACGACCGCTGCAGGAAAATTTCGAGTTGCAGTCTCCCCTCCAGGTTAGGCCTCCGACAAATTCTCTTCCGTCAGGAAAAATCGAGGAAATTTTCGCGAACACTCGAGGAAGTCAAGATTACGCGACACGCGAGTCCGAAGAAGATTATTCGCGACGTAACTCGGCCGCGTACACCCGCGCTGAGTTACCGTGAAACGTGCGTGAGTGCGTGCGTTTATCCCCGCCATGCGGCTAGCGTATACGCGGGCAAAACGCCATGATATCCGTCGCTGGAATCTCGACGACGACGAGGAGGAGCGAGCTCGCCGAGCGAATCCCGAAACAGTCGTGACTGCGACGCGCTCGCGTGCGTGTTACGGCGAGTAAATTGCAAAATGCGCGCGGTAGCCCTCGGTGAGCGATCACTCGTTCTCTCTCGTACACCCAAATCGAGACCTCCGACGAAACTCGTGCTTTACATGTACAGTCAGCTCAGTTGAAAGCTTCCCTTCGCTGCCCTTTAATGTGTGAATTCACGTCCTCGTCGTTTTTCATTATTTCGTCAGTTTATTCTGAATTTTGTTTCGCGTTATTGCTTACTGTTTACCGATCGTATGGAATATGAAATGCCCGACAAGTGAAATAAACGCTCACAGGAAAGCTTACAACTAAGTCGACTGTACCCTTGAAAATTCCACAGTTTTTTTTTTTCCGAGGAAACTCGCTGGAAAACAGAGTTTCGTTAAAACTCGAATTTCTCGCGAGTGGCCTGTAAAACTTGGAGACCTCGAAGAGGTTTCGATTTCGCAAGCGAGAATAACGAATGAAATGTTTTTCGTAGGATAAAGAAGATCAGTGGGAAGGGACGCTCGGGAAGTGGACCAGGGACCGAATTGAGTGCGGCTTGAAAGAAATGAATGCGAGTGGTACAAAAGTTTGATACGGACCTACCGAGAACGAGGATGGCCGAATAGAGGATTAAAGGGTTAGAGGGTGCACACCGGCTTCGTAAGCGCCACTGGCTGGAATGGAGGAGCCACAGAAGCTCTTTCGTCTTCCGGGGACGATCGAGGAGGAGGAGGAGGAGCGGGATCACGAGATCCACAGTCATCCGTCGACCTTGGAGCACAACCCAGCGAGGGCCGAGTCTCCGCTCCTCGGGGGCCAGAGGAACGTCGGGCAGATACCGATCCTCCCGAGAAACGTCACCTTGGTCAGGGTCAGCACGCAGAGCAGCAGCATCGGCGGTGTCGGTCGCCAAGACTCCGGCAGGTAAAGCCTCTCTGGATTCTCGCAACGACTCCCGTATTTACACACCGATTACGTAACTCTCCCGAGAATATTATATATTAAATTCCCGAATAGATTGCACACGTAATCGTCGGGGGGGAAAAGCACGACTCCGGATAAATATTTGGGTTAATCCGAAATGGCTAATCGATGGTGGCGTTGTATTTTCGAGGACTGCGAGAATATTTCCGACCGCGCGCGCCTTTATTTGCCCTCGGCGCTCTTGTTTACCCTTTACCTGTAATTTACGTTCTCGGAGTTGTCATTTATCAGCGAGGCTCACGTGTCGGATATCAATGGCACGCAAACCGATCTACGAACTTGTAATTTACCGAGTCGCGTCCGCTGGGTCGATTAATTATATAGGTATAACGGATCGTATTAATTGTCACTGTCAGCGCTTATTTGCCGAGTTTTCGAAAGCCACACTTCCGGTTTTGAAGCAACTGCGCTGTTTTTCGAGCTCCGCACTCGCAATTTCTCATCCAACTCTCCGTCCGGATTTTCCCCGAAAAGAAAAATTTTACGAACTCGCCGAGCCCGCGCGACAATAACATTGGCATTTGTCGTCTTATCGAAAGGAGATAATTCGTCGCGGCTGTCGCGCTCCTCGTACACAGCGTTACGCGATTGTTTGCAATGAGTTTCCACGCGAATGACGCGATACTCGCTCCAATCTTTTTTCTCTCCTTCTCATTTCTTTTCGAACTCGGGAGTGGTTATAATTCTCCTCTTTTTATTTCGAGAACTTTATCGGAGCGTACAAACAAACACGCTCGCCGGGGACGGGGGGGGGGGGAGCAGGAAGAAGAATTATTGACCGAATAGAATATCGCGTCGTCTCGCTAGTTTAATTAAACGCTCGTTATCGCAGTCGATACCCAGGGCCACGAAAGCCCGTCGATAAAATTCCGATCGGCAGTTTGGACCGGCGCTCGATCCGATAGACTCGCGAATCACGAGGATGGAGGAGACCGCGGCGCTCCAGGAGTCGCGCAAGATCGAGATCGTACCCCGTTCGAGGAGCTCGAGCACTCGCGAGGGATCCCTCAAGCGCAGCAGCTGGTTGGTTGAACAAAAAGAAAATAAATAGCCGTTTGTTATTCTCAGGTGCTCACCTCGGCGAAAATCCCAGAGGATTTCGCTGACGTTCACCGCTCTCTCGTCTTTCGTCGACTGTCGCGATTCGGCAACGCGAGGTTGAACGGGCTCCGATAACGCGCGAGATGTCAGGTCGCGATAAGACGTCGCATCAGTCGCTCGGGAGCCGTCGTTTCGCGAGCTCTTAATTGCTCTCCGATTATGAATATTTTTTTCTTGCTCTCACGACCATGACGCACTCTAACGCGAAAAATCGAGCTTGCGCGGCAAATTACGGACTGGCGGCGCGCGCGTAAACGCGGAATGTTATTAAAATGCTAATATATTAAAGATTAACGCGCCGAGCGAGGGACGAGGCAGCACGCGCGAGTGTCGCGAGCGTTTCTCTTCGCTTGTTTTCTTTTCGGTGGTGGGTGTCAAGCCCGGGGATCGTAAATTAACGATTAACGGGCGCACACGCGCGCACAACGCGAGGAGGGCCCGATCGCCGGATTTAGAAACCGAACTGTTTACAATTTACAAACTGACGCAATGGTATCACTCCATTTTTCGCAAATCAACTGTACAAACGGGCCGTCGTTAGTAGCCGATAAGTGGTGGCTGATGGTCAGGTAGACGTATAAGATGTCGCACGGGATCGGCTCACTCCAGTTTTCCTCCGTCCTCGTCGAGAGCTCGACAGGCCACAAAGGGTTACGCACGGATCGTTCTTCGAGGATGACACGGCCAATCGGAGCGGAGCGATAACTCGGAGATTATCGGAGTCCTTGAGGGATGCTCTTTATCGCGCCGATCTAGCGTCGTGCATTTTTCTTCGATTCGCCTCAATCAGTCGATAAAGTTCCGTACGTGTCGCTGGTCGTCTCGCGAGAGTGTCCGAACCGTTAGGCCTCGGCTTGAACCTTTTTTTTTTTTTTTCTTTTCGTCCGCTCGAGGATTCATTTTTCTCCGATAAGTTTCGTAACCCGGCCTTGGCCGAGGACAACGGCACGTGAAATCTCGCGGTATCGAACTCGTGCGAGGTTCAAGGTCGAGATTTCGTAACGCCGGGCCTCGTGGGAACCGATTTTTTCTCGGCTTCTATCTCGGGCACGATGAACGGCGGCCCGAAGAGCCCGTCGTGCATCTCCGACAAGCAGCCCTCGCCGGATTGCGGGGACGAGCAGCGGCTCCTGCCGCCGCTCACGCCTCGACCGATCATTGTCGAGGTGCAGAAGAGCCCGAATCCTTCCTTTCGAAGCAGGTAATACAACCGATCGTTCGTGTACCGCTCGGAAAAATTCAGGTGACACTTGTCATTTTCATAAAACTATAATTCGACTGGAAGTGATCGAATAAAATCGAGCAAGTGACGAAAAAAGAAATATTTGGGGTTTTAAATGTTCACTTGATCGATTGAATTTGAGTCTTTTTCAGCTGAGGTATTTGAAAATGACAACTGTTCTCTTAATTTTTTTTAGAAGAAGTCGGTCTGACTTGGCTTTCTCTTTAAATGATCATCTGCTCGATTCTATTCAATCGTTTCAGTCATAATTGTTTGAAATACGTTCACTTGTTTCTCTGCCAAATTTCCTGATAATCCTGAGTCAGAATTTTTCTGACTTTTCTTCAGTTTAATCTGTTCTCTTATTTTTTCCTGGAACATTTTCCTGATCATCAATTATTAAAACTGTCATTGTAAGTTTAAGACTTACATCGTGCGATATTTTAATCAAATATTCATTTAAAAATACTATTTTTATTCTAAGCATTATATTTTTTATTTCAAGTAATAATTCATTCCATCGAACAAATTTTTATTTTCATTGCAAATAACTCTTCATAAACGAGCAAGAACGTCAAGATTTAAGTCAGAATTGAAATTCTCTTGGAAAAACTCGCCAACCAACAAGAATCTCCCCTTTTCACGGCCACGATTAGTTTCTCAGTCTGCTCGCCTCGAGCCCATATCTCGTTATCGCTTCGATAAGTCGAGTTTTGATCTCGAGATAAGCCGACTCCGCGATTCTTCGTTAACCGGTTCGAAATTGGGAAGCTTCGATCGAATTTTTCTCAATGTTTTCGCAGCGCGCGGGTCTCATTCACGCGCACTTATCGTAATTATTTGTACTGGAACTACGATCGGCGATAAGAGTTGGGTAAATTTTTGGCCGCGGTTTGACGCGCCGGGACTGATTTACGCGCCGACAGTAAATAAATTGGTAGATAACGGCAGGAGGAGGAGGAGGAGGTTCGTCGTAGTCGAAAGTCAAAATGGCGACTTCCTTTTTGTCCTACGCGAGGGAGAGCGAGAGCGAGTGAACGGGTGGCTCGCTCGACGGGTCGTCGCGCCAATTCGACGGAGCCCGCCGTCGAGATTGGCCAGCGCTCGTACAAAATAAACAACCTCCGTTTGACAGGATACAACAAACTCGGCTCGGCGCGCGCTCGTCGTTATGCGCATAAAATTGCGCGATGGAACGGGAAAAGAGAATAGGCGATTAAACGATTCGATCTCGATCGGCCCAGCAATTACAACACCCGCGATCTGTTTTGAATTATCGATGAAGGTTGCGCTAGCGAAATGACGACGTTGATCGAGGAAGTTGCGATCGTTCGCGAGGGACCGGTTTCGTGAGTGCGGAGAAAGATGTGCCACCGCGTTGTGATAAAAGAAAATGCAAAGAATAGGATCGTGAGTGAGATTTCTTTTTTTTTTTTTTTTTAATACATGTGTCGCAGATACGACGGGTTAATTAATATCTCGATAAACACGAATACATTACGAGCGAGTGGGTTTCTTTTTCGAGGAGATCCGCGAGTAAACAGTGTGTCGCGTCAAGGCGAACATTATCAAAAATCTCCGAACAGTCCGAGCTCCTCTCGCGCCTCGCTCTGAATTCCCAATCGGCGCGAGAAAAATAGAGTGATTCAGTTACACGTGCTTGGTAAATTTGTATCGACAATGCCGGTGGATCGTTAGGCGCTCACCACGAAATGTTTGACATTTGTTATTCAAATATCCGCAAGTTGAAACATAATTTATGCCAAGAGTCCACAAAAGTCGTGCCGTCTACGCGGCGGCCTTCGTTTCGTCGCGTGACGCATTTTGCGTCGAGAGTTTCTCGTTACAGTTTTCCCGATTTTTCCTTAACCCTTAGAGTACTATAAACGCGCTGTATGCGTTTGGAAAATGTCGTCCTTGTAGTCTAAATTTGCATATGTGTGTTCTCGAAGTCAGTGATCCAGACTCAACTCCTTAAGGCACAGATTTTTTTTTTTAATTTTGAGAAGAGCCAAAAAGAATTAAGAGTATTTTAATACTCAAAAATTCTTTAATTATTCGACTTCCTGCAGAAGAATTACTATAATTTATTGCTGTTTTGCTCATTGAACAGTCCCTACAATTTTGAGAAGTTTTCTGACCCCAGTCATACAAAAAAAAAAGGGTTAAATTAAAAAAAAGGGCTCAAAGGGTTAAACTGACGATTTTTTCAGGAGCCGATACAGAGCGGGACCGACGAGGAAGCTGCGGAAACGCGCTGTGTTGAAGAACGGCGACTGCAACGTTCTCCAATCGAGAATCTCGCGACGCTCGCTGCGCTTTCTTCAGGACATCTTCACGACTCTGGTGGACACGCAATGGCGCTGGACGTTGCTCTGCTTCACCCTGAGCTTCCTGCTGTCCTGGCTGGGATTCGCGGTCATCTGGTGGCTGATAGCCTTCACGCACGGCGACTTCGACGAGCGCCACTTGCCCCCCTTCCAGGTGGAGAACAACTGGACCCCCTGTATCTACAACATATTCTCCTTCACGAGCTGCTTCCTCTTCAGCATAGAGACTCAGCACACGATTGGCTACGGTAGCCGCTCTACGACCGAGGAGTGCCCCGAGGCCATCTTCGTCATGTGCATCCAGAGCATCTCCGGAGTGATGATCCAGGCCTTCATGGTCGGCATAGTCTTCGCCAAGATGAGCAGACCCAAACAGCGAACTCAGACCCTGCTGTTCTCCAGAAACGCTGTGATCTGCCAACGAGATGGCGAGCTCTGTATGATGTTCAGGGTGGGCGACATGAGGAAGAGTCACATTATCGGGGCCGCGGTGAGGGCTCAGGTGATCAGAACTCGCACCACGAAGGAAGGCGAAGTTCTCGCTCAGAATCAGCAGGAGCTCACTGTAGGCACGGATGGCCAGACCAGCAACATCTTCTTCATCTGGCCCACGACGATTGTTCACAAGATCGACGCTGAGTCTCCATTTTATCACATGTCAGCCGAGGACATGTTGACCGAGAGGTTCGAAGTGGTCGTCATATTGGAGGGAACCATCGAGTCTACGGGTCAGACCACGCAGGCCAGGTCCAGCTACCTTCCACAAGAGATACTCTGGGGTCATCGTTTCGATCCCATGGTGACGTATTCCAAGGAGAGGCAGGGTTACGAGGTCGATTATTCCTTGTTCAACAGCACCACGCAAGTGGACACTCCTCTCTGCTCGGGCAGGGAGCTGGCGGAATTTTACAGGGTACAGGACGAACTTCGTCATGGGACAGGTAGAAATTCTGGTTATTCTGGAGATTCATCGGTGTTTCCTACTTTGGGAAAAGAATTTTGTTGAACCAATCAAGTTTGCCTTCCTATTATTACTATTGCTATTACTGCCACAATTATTATTAGATATTTTCAATTATTTATATTTTACTATTTAATTCTATATTTCGTAAAATGAAAATTTTCTGAGACGTTTTATTGAATTTGATTAAACTCAAACGTTGCTTTGGTATAGGAATGTAAATGTTATTGGTTCAACAACATTTTTTTCCAGTATCGGTAGAGTTGCATGAATAATGTAGTTTAACACGTATCGTTTAAAACGTACGCTCGCTTGCACGTCAATGCGCTTCATGCTTGTAAATAAAAACGCGCTTTTAGTTGAGTCGAACGGCTAATGGGAAACGTGTATGTCTGACGATCTTTTTGGTGCTGGATATATCGCAGATGGAGTCCTAAGGAAAATCGCTAGCGAGCCCAAAACTTCATTGGCCCTGACTCAGTCCGACGGATCAGGATTCCTTGTACCTCAAGGGCATGCGCTTCAGGGTCCACCGAAACTCCACATAGACATTCCATCCATCGACGATTCACCGGGAATATGAAAATCATTACTGCCTATGCGTGATAACGAGTATCGCAAAAAAAATTATTAATATCGCAATAAAGTGCCAAAAGAAGAAATTTATTTGTTCGTCAAACAAAAAATCATTCGACTGTACGAACGATAACGCGGGGATATAATAAGCGTTGTATGTATCACGTCTTCCCATTGAATTTGTAGATTGTGTAATATTTTTGTTGTCCTCCGAGCATGTATAACGTCTTGTATATGTGAAATGGCTTTCGGTACGGCCTAGTGTATAACCTCTAATCGATGCGAAATATAATTTACACGATAAGAAAAATAAATAAACTAAAAAAATTCTCCCAGATCTGTTTTAACTATAAAAGAAATATATTGTCAGAGATATATTTTCAATAAAACAAATTACTAACACGCGGGGTATCGTCAAATGTATGTTGCAAGATCGCAAAAGTGTATGTATGTCCTCTCGTAACCAGATAAACGATTGTGTGAGAACCTACCGATTCCGAGATCCAAGGAACAAAAAATCAGTTTTAAGCAATGAAATTTGCAGGTATGATTATCGACGAGGACCTGCTCGTAGACTCTTGTCCGGAAATGCAGTGTCATTGTAACCAACGAGCGCTTGCTCCGCCAGGTCATCATCGATATCTCGTACACGCCGATAGTACAAAGAGCGACAATAGTCTCGAAGAGAGCGCCTTGTCTCGTCACGCGTACAAAGACCCGAATTGCATTCATTGCCATCAGAGTCCACCTGTAACGTCTCACCATCGCGACACCGGTCACTTCAAGATAAGCGATATCGACCCGGACGCCATCCAGGTGATGGCTGACGCGGACCTCCAGCATCTTCCAGAAGCTGTCAACAAGGAAATCCTGAAGAACAGCAGAGAGATCGTTTACGAGGACGACCCGCGAGAGCACGAAATGTGCAAGGGTGAAGTTTTCCCGGTGCGAGCAGGAAAGAGGCCTCTACTCCGGTATCCCCTGCTAGATGAAGAGAGGAGATCTTTGAGTGGTTCCAGAAGAAATCTGAGCCACAGGAATCTGGCCCACTTGTACGACGAAGACAAGAGGTCCCTGAATGGGTCCAGGAGGAATCTGAACGGCTCGAAGAAATATTTACTGGTAGCTGTGGATAAGTATGAGAGTAGCAAGAACCTGCAGAACTGCAGTCGAGAGTGCAGCAGAGAGAATCTAATCTGCAGGCGTCACACTGGCAGCAAAGAACGACTGAACAGCATTCGGCAAAACATGTGTGGGGTCAAGGGGTCACAGGAGACTCCCGAATTCCGCAACAAGAAGATGAAGACCTTCGAGGACCCTGAAAAATCTCAAATGAAACCCGAGAAGAGATCTTCAGACAATCTTGAAGAAATTGTGGTTCCTGAAACTGATAAGGGATCGATAACCAGCTCGCCTCTGGAAATAAACTCGCCGGTTTCCGACTGTCAAAGGTCACCTCTGCTGCCAACCTCGGACGCCTCCCCCGAGTCGGGCTTCTACGAAAGCAACCAACACGTTTCGAGTCCGGAAACCTGCAGGAGACTGCGACTTCCTGGCAACTCGGTGATCACCAGAAACAGGAGGAGTTACGAGCACGCGCAGCTGCAAGACGTGAACAAAGAGCTATTCAGGACGCACAGCGGCAGCTCATCCGAGAGCGACGGTCTTGTGAAAAATTCGGCGAATGTTAGTGTTAGTGATAAACAAGGAAACAATTCGGTAGCCGTTAAACAACCGGTTTCGTACACTAGTGTTTAATATTATCCCGCGCGAGTTCGCATTTGTCTTCTGCAGAAGAAATTTTTATATTACTAAACCTCTTTAGTATTTTTATCGAGAATTTATGCGACGTGGGAAAATTTTTTGGAAGTGCACGCTTCGATGAGGACTATTTTATCGTGGCGTGCGGAAATTTTTTCAACCCCCCCGGAACTCAGGTTTGCCTAAGACCGCAGGTCGGCTGTTATAAATTAAATATACTCGTCAACGTTGATATGTTGCGAGCGTCAATTGTGTAGATAGGGAATATTATAGTGCCTTGCCATTGTAGAGACGAAAAATCTTAGTTTTAATGTTGAAATACTGTGACAAATATTTATTGTTAATACGGATAAGCATAAATGACGTGAGTTCGATATTTGTATATAACTATGAACCGCCTATTTTCACAGTTAGACATAAATGCATTGATTTTTTTCAATCGATGCACGCGCGTAGTCATTCCCTTCGGCAAATCGTCAGCCAGCATTGAAAATTTCAAAATCTTATAACATTGTTAATTCCTTGTGGGATATATTGTTAAAATATAGAGCTTTTCGATTATTTATATTTAGCTATAGGCAGAAATTATGAAATTTTATTTGTAATAAAGACAAGTTGAAATTTACCCAAGCTTATTTAATGCCCTACATTCGAAGTGACTCAATTTTTCGCCTCGTAAATTATTATGCAATTTGAATTTGGCCAATTCTTGCGGAATGCTGACCTCACGAATAATATCGGTGTGATTCAATTGTTCAGTCAAAGTGACAGGCAGTGGTCAGACGCTTTTGCATGATGTTGAATTTGAAAAGTAAGTAACTTGTTACTACGAAATTAATTTTTTATATTTTTTTCATTATTGAAGTTGAATGATTAGGTCTGTCTCAAAAATTTTCTCATGATAATTACGAAAAATATATTAACGAAGGGAGCCTCGATTCGAAAACTTGGAAGCATCAGAATTCAGAGTATCAGGATCTCTTAATCGTCAAAGGCGCTGTTAACCAGCTGAGTCGATGGCCTTCTTATCTATTAATTGCCTTCTTAACAGCATGTCTCATAATTGTATCTGTCATGTTGTTAATTTTGGTTTCGTTAGTATTCACAAAACCGCTACATCCAATAAGGTAATTTATTTATATTTTGTATTTTTTAAATCTCTAAACAAATAATGTTGTAGATTGGAAGACCTAATTAACGATCCAAATCCTACGAAATTTTTTTTCGTGACACACGAAAATCGTTCCTGGTCTTTCGAAGAATTGTGCTCAATAGAGATATTTTCTCGACAATATTCCGAATTCAATGCAAGTATTACGTACATATACATTTTTGTGTACAGTTCAATTTATAAATTCAATTATTCACCTCACAGGTGTACCTGATAAATTTAGGAGAGCTCGACAGAACTTCGAGTCATAAATCCATCGGGAGCTACGTTACATGTGCTTTAGAATCCAATTCGACAAATATTCGAAACATAAATATTACGATAGAAGAATTTTTTCATAGGTAAATTCAAACGTCTGAAAGTATAAATGATTTTCAATAATATTAATTTTTAATTTAGCTCCCAATTAGAAACAGTTGCATCTGATTTGAACGATGAAGCTTTATTAACAGCAGCCAAAGCGTATTTGTTATGGGAATTCTCAGGAATTGCTTTGGAACCGCATTCTTATTGTTACATTAAATATATGCTTCAACTATTTTGCAAAAATTCAAAAAATTGTATACCTGATGAATTAGTGACGATAGAACCAGAAAGTAATGTTCTTGCAACTGGAGTTAGATGTCAGTTATTTTTGGGATATCTCATAAAAGAGATATCGAAAAATAAAGAACACGATAATTTATTGAAAACTTCATTGGATAAATTTTGTCCAAGGTATAATAACTAAAGTTCAATTTTAAATTTATTGTGGAAGAAAAATGTATTTTTATGAATTTTAGTAAAAGAAGTTGCCACGAAGTCAGATTTTTCGACCCAAAGCTCAGCTGCCCTGTGGAAATTAGTGGATGTCCAATTGTTCAAGAATATTTTCGACGAAATTTTACAGGACTATAACAATTTTTTACAAATAAATTATATTTCTAATTTGATATAAAATTATTACAAAATTAAATCGACGCTCTGTGTTCATACAAACGGAGAACTCCATGTATCATCCAAAATTCTCCCACTGCATGTGAGAAAAAAATTAATCAATTTGTTTTATTTTAAACTTAATTAAACTTACGAATAACGAGAAATGTTAAAGCAGTGTAACAAATCGCGTATCCCATGGTCAAGTGTCTATAAAACTGCCAAGTTGCTAAGACAGCATTGCCAGCGTCGTATACTAAATCCATCATGTGAACTAGTAATGTTGGGAGACTCCATTGGGGTTTTTTCTATCAAAAAAATTTATAATTAATTATTAATTAATTTGGCTAGCGAGAATTCAATTCTTACAGAAAGTAGAGAATAAAATAGCATGCAAGCCGCTGCAGCAGCTGCGAGAGCAAAATAAGTCGAGTATCCAATGCTCAGAGTCACGATGGATTTGCGACGATGCAAATAACCGTAAACAATTCTTCCATTTGGCAGAAGACTGTATTCCAAGAATCCGTAAAAAACGCTGCGATAGATCAGTGCTATCACCACAATTAAGAGTAAAAAAGCACGGAGTACCCAAGTCGACTCATTTTTGTACGTTCTGTTTCTCGCTAATGGCCTCCTTTGTTTATGCCGATAATTTTGATAATAATTGTTTTGCCATCTTTCGAGATCCAGCTCGCCATCGGCTAGCTAAATTTGAGAGAATCGTTTCAATTTCGTTTTAAAGCAGATAGGTTATTGATACTCACTGTCAACACGCTTCGATGACCTCTACGTAAAGATTTATTTTGATATCCCTCGTGGCTGCTTTGCGCTCTGTTCATATCAATTTCCATTGTTCGATAAATGTTTTATTATGTAGCAATCAATGCATGAAAAATTTTGATGTTGATAAGTCGATTTTAAATCTTTAATTTAACTGGTCCATATGAGCCGTGAATTGTGTCCAATAACAAAATTGCATATATTCACTTTTGTTTGTATTTGTTCATATTTAGTCGATATTTATCTAAATTTCTTTTTATCATATTCCGTTATATATTACATTATTTTGAAAAAAGAATATACAAAATTAAGAATTATGAGGAACAAATGCTGGAATTCGGCTTGCTTGTCGACAATTTTACAGAAAAATCGAAAAACGGTTAGTTTTGCTTTAAATTCATCCCAACCTCGAAATTGCATTCGATGATTGTTTTACAGAAAATTGGACGTGCAGCATGCACTTTATGCAGTCACTACATGATGGGCCAGCCTGTGTACATAATCGCAGTCGGCTTGATTGGTTTCGTTAGTCCGTCGTAATACTTTTGTTGATAATGATATTTTTCGCTAACATAACCTAATACTTAACCCTTCGAAAATTTTTAAATCGATAGATCCTTACAGCGTTTGATATAACAAGAATGATGTATCACAGGAAAGTGATCAACAGATGTTCGCAGTCGAAAATCGGTGAAATAGGTAAATTTATGAATTTTATTAAAAAAAACATGAATTGTTAAATTTCAGTTTTCGATCATATAGTGCCAGATGTAGTTCGAAGAGATTTAATGCTCATAGCTGCAATCCTAGGAATAGAACACTACTTATTGATAATAGTGGGAGCAATCACGGTAAGTAGCGTCGGATGGTTCTCCTTTAATTTTTCACATTGTGTATTTATTCAGGAATACCCGATGCTCTACATTCCCTGGTTACTGCTACAGTTATGCATCATAGTCGTAGAAGTTGTTGTATTCTTTGTGAAATTAGTTCTAGATGGACTACACGTAAATCGAGAAGATTTGTGCATTACTATATTCACTATACACAATTGGTTACAAGTATTCTGTCTGTTTCACCGACAAACTCGACGTCTTTATTCGTAGTAATATTATAAAATTAAAAAAATGTAAAAACATTTCGATATCATAAATTATTCAGTATATTGTTGTGAGTTTTGTATAAAATATATTCGTAAAAAATCGAAGAAGGTTTCAAGAAATAATTTATAAAAAACATGGAGACTATTGGAAAATTGTATAATGTCATTAAAATCCTTCTTTGGGTGAAAAATTTGGAGGTATACGATTAACTCTTTTCGCGAAAGAAAAAATAGGATAAAAAATAAAATTTTTTACAGGTTAATTCTATAAGTAAAGGCTTAATATGTATCGTGACGGCAAATTTATCTAGTATTGTGTTGGAAGTCAATAAACGCTATACTTTCATGAATGCATCGTCGAAGAATGCTGTATATGGTATTTTATCATTTTTTATACCATATTAACCAAGTGTAACCGGAACTTTGATTTACAGTTTTGAGATTGCAATTATTGATACCAAAGATGATCGTAGGGTTTCTGAGTTCAATTATGATAATAATCGGTGATACATTTCATAAGCCGTATCTTTATGCCCCATGGTTACTTCACACCGTTAAGGAATTGATGTTTTCGGAATTATACACAATTTATAACCTAATTTCTGTGTTATTACCCACCACTGGGGTTTTTGAAGTTCTATTCATCACTCTGATTTTATTATTATTTGGTAGCGAATATAAACTATTTAATTGATTCACAAACAACAATAACATTATTTAATTTCCAGCCATTCAAGTCGTTGTTTGCGGTTATGTTCTAATGAATGCTCGTCAACTTTGGACAATTTATAATGAAAAAAATGACACTCCTCCGTTGGGAAGCGTTAAAAATTTAAATTTGAGCACTAAAGATGAATTCACTCAGGAAACTGGAGGGAACAGTTCCATTCAATGCATTTCGCAATATCTGAAAAAATCTGATGATTTGTGCGATTGGTTCGATATTTCGAAGTCAGTTGCTCATAGTTTTTCAGAACAAAAAAGTTTAGCAGCAAAATCAAACACGTTCGTTGATAAAAACGATTAGACTTTATTTGAGATAAATTATTAAAATTTGCTGGTCGATAAATTTTGCTATAATATATTTACATTCATTTTATTATTGACACTACGATATTTTATAATTCAAACGAATAAATTTTAAAGAATTCCTAGAGACTGTAGTCTAAATTGGCGCTTAAATTGTGCACATGCGCAGAGGTTTCTCTCAATGCCGCGAATCTGTGTGCGAAACACATCAGCTGTCCAATCACATTCGCTTTTCTTATACGAGTTGGATGCACACCGGTAGTAACGTGTTTGTTTGAGCCTAACGGTCTTTTGGGTCAGTCTCCGCATGTACCAATAATTTTTAAATACATTCGCGTTACAACTTTATCATTTTCACGTTTTGATACAATACAACTTGCAATAATATTGCACACTTCCGTCGTTAATAAGTGTCTGCTTCGTACTCAGTAAATTTGCAACTTTTTCGCTTCTAATAAAATACAGTAAGTATTGTTTTGTATGAAAATTGTGTAGTCGCAATTTACATCAAATATTTATATAAATTTATTCAATGGTGTTCAATACGTTAGATCTACGATTAAATTATTTACTAATATTCAAATATTTGGAGGTTACTCTTTATTTAAGAAAGTACGAGAATTTGATTAAATGGGCTTTTTGCTATTGTTTTTGTTTTCTAATAGAAAAATTATTAACATTCTCAGTGATGAATAGGTATAAAAATGTATTAGAAATTTTATTCGGTGGAAAGTCATCTCCTTGTTGACAAGTAGAATCAATTTGATTGCATGTGTAGGTGTGAGTGAACTGTACATCTTGCACGTATTACGGATAATATTTTGTTTTGTACATATGCACACATTTCAATATATTATTGATATTTTCATTTAAAAGAGTTATCAATTGTCATTTCTCTCAGTGGGAAAGCAATGAAATCTTATATTATTGTTATTGTTGCCATTGTTTTTTTTTTTGAAAATTCGAGATATTGCTCTTCAAACATAACCTCACTTTGAACTTGAGTGGTCGTTGAATGTAAATATGTGCATTCTATCAATTGATGCACTATATTTAAATTTTAAAAAAAGCTAGAAGCTCCGAATTTCAATAAAATGACATTTTTTTCAGTCATTAGTGTATCTCTTAAATACAGTAAAAACACTTATCGGTTATGCAGCAATTTGTTTTTAATTATTACATTGCAAAGCATACAGTAACTCACTTATATATTATGAAAATTTACATTTAATGAATCTTAATTTTAAAACTGTAAAAGAATTGTACAGAATATTATTTTACATGTTTCTAAAACCTTCCATAATGTATTGTCTATTTAGGTATACTTATAGAAATTTGTAATCTTTTCTTACTCTATTAATGGACAATTGTAGGTAAAATATTTCTAATTTGTAGCATAAGCCATATGCTGTTGGTATACAATAGAAATTTATTATTTCCAAATAATGTTTTATAAAATATGCTCGATACTTATATTAAGGCATTTGCGTTGCGTTCTTATGGACTATAGTGTTATCAATCTCGTAACATTTCAAAGTGGTATTTTTGTTAATTGTTTCAAGCTATTTTTATTAAGATATGTTGTATAAATTTGATTTTGCAAAATACACTTAGATAAATATTTGGAAGAGAAAATGCCATAACTCAGTAACATTATAAAGCTTTATAAATTCAATTCAGCGAATAATTAAAACTTTTTAAAGCTGTCTTTCATGTAGGAAGGAAAATATTACCTCCGAGGTGGTCACCTTTGCATTTATCGAATACCATGCATCAGTAATATCGACGAAGATCATTGCCCAATAAATTTCGAAATATAATTTCCAATTTTTATTTAATATATATTTTCATACAATATATATTAATTATTTTTCTACCAATTAATGAAACCCTTATTTGGCACATATTATTTTTAGAGAGAGCTATAATTTTTCACTGATTCTATCTCAGAAGTTTCGACTTCCAGTTGAGTTGTAGTTGGAAAAGATTTATCTACGTCGAAATACATATAGAGTACTCATAAGTAATGACCTTATACCTCGAAGGTCTCCCACTGCTACGCGATCATGGCCGCTATAGGACTAAATCGCATGATTTTACTTAGCAATATCCAAGCAACAGACGCGAGAGCGCACAGAGTTACCCCTCCCCATCCAAAATCCAAGCACCATGAGGTAGTGAATTCCCTCGCCTTGAGAATATTCTGCGGAATTGTTCCGCCCACGACTCCGTCTTCTGGAGCACCTTCTTTTATCTCCGCTCCACGATTCTGAGCTCTTTTAAAATGTATTATAGTCAACGTAAAAAGAGCGAAAGTAGCTGGAAAATTCGATTATCCTTTTAATACATCAAATTCTTTTTTTAGGAATGAAATATTAATAAATTTTACCAGCTAATAAATACATAACTCCGGTTACGAGAACAGCAGATATTTGATGTCTACAGAGACCAAAAAATCCAATAATAACCGCACTACCCAGTATAATCAGGCACACCAGTGAACAGGAAATACTCAAATTCTGCATTCCTAAAAATCGTCATGATTCAACGAGATTTCCGAATCCAAAAAAGAGAGAGAACTCACTGTTTTGCCAAACCGCTCTCATCTCCTCGTGGGCTTGATCGGGTGTCAAATAATTGATGCATCTCTCCTGAGGAAACCCAACGTGACCCAGAAGACGAATTTCCTCCTCTACAATCGACGGAAAAAAAATTCTCGTCTCAGTAACCGGTTTCTACATAAATTGCCTAGAGTATAATAATCCCGGCGTTGTCTGTCAAACTAATAACTCCCCGGAACGGAAATTTCGGAGAAAAGTAATTAGCGTGAGCTTTCGAAAAGGAACATCGGAGATGTTCACGGTCACGAAATGCCGTGTTAGATAACCCGCAGCACTTAGATCCTAATCGGCCGGTCGATACCTTGAGCGGAGTCAAGGTGGTACCCGGTATAGCAGTCGTGCGAAATCAAAACCCAAACGCACGCTATCTAGCACAGATAGTCTATCCTTGTCACTGTTTCGGAATACTTTTTCTGACATCACCCTTATGAAACCATTTAAAAAACAAGTAGGGAGTATAGTAAAAAATAAACTAAAAATAATCAAGGGGACACTTGTCATTTTCGAAAAACTGTATCTTAAAAAAATCATTGAATTGAATCGAGCAGGTCATCATTTTAAAGAGGAAGGTTCAAGCTTTAAAATGATCACTTCATTGATTAAATTTGATAATTTTCAACTGGGATACAGTCATTTAAAAATGATACCTGTTGTCTTAATATTTTTTAATTTAAAAAAATACGTAAAATATAAAATATTTTAAAAGCACGATTATGTAATGTAAATGTTAGTTTTAGGACAAGTTTTGTACAGAAACGTGAGAAACTCACCCGTCAAGGAAACGCACATGGTCCAGATGCCCCCGTGCATCGGAACCAAAAAAATCGGCCGTTTTTTATTATGATGATGCCTCTGAGCGGGTTTGGGCTCCAACATAGCCACTTGACCGTCGAGGTACCACGTGAGGCTGACGTTCATTCGCGTCAAAGTTTCCTTGTTCCATCCTACTTCTTCCCAGTGGTCTGACACTATTGCGCCACACAGCAATCCAGTCGCTAAAAGGATAATGAATTAAATACCGAGAATCTGGAGGGAAAATTGATTTACGACGGTATCGAGAAATTGGATTGCATTCAATATTCCTGAAAGGGGATGCGTATCTACGATTTGAAATTCAACTGGTGGTTGTTCGTATCGGGGAAATCTAATTTTATTCGCAGGGAAAAATTTTTTTATCCAATTTGTTGATAAATTTATAAATGTTGTATAGCAGATATTTTGAAATTGGAATTTACCTGCGAGTGTCAGGGCTAGCGTGCCGAACAAAAAAATTAAACGTGGTGCGGGACTCCTGGGCACGCGTGTTGGTTCCATTCCCATGAATTTTTTTCGACCAATAACCCACGGGACATCGGCAGATCGAATAGCGCGCGGCCGTCACGATGTTGCCTCGCGGCGGACACGCTCCGCACTGACGAATATCACGAACTGTTGTTCCACCCCCACTACTTTAGGTACCCCTAGAAACACATCATCCCCTCAACGATAAACTCTCCTCTCCTCTTCTCTTCGATTATCATTCGTTCTTCTCTTATTTCATCGATTCACTCACTCGGTCTACTTGATTTCACATCATAAAAAAATTTCTACCCCGTTGGAATTCGCTAGCTACCTCGACGGTCTACTATTCTACCCGAGCCGCAGTTACATCCTCCTATCTTTTTCGATACACTTGCGCGACGTCTCAGAATCGACCAGGACGCCCTCTTCCCTTTGCACCGAAAACAGGATAATCGACCAACGTCTTGTATACATCCACCCTACTCCGGATGCTGAGGAGGTGAATGATTCACTTCCCACCCCGTTCGATTATCGAATAGATCACTTCAGTCCTGGTCACGTTACAGCTCGCGTTGCCCATATTCTCTTATAAAAAAATGGATGAACCTTGAAAGACGAATTTTGAAAATTAAAATTGTTAATTCTGTGTTTAGATGGCCGACGTAGCTGAAAGCGCAACCTTCACGGACCCAGCTGCTGCCATATCACAGGGTAGACGACATCTTCTGGTGCGCGATTACAGCAATGCGGTATCAGCTTTGTCCCAAGCATGCGATTTGCTCGCTCAGACTCATGGAGACCACGCTGACGAATTGGGTGAACCGTACTTGTTGTATGGGCGAGCTCTCCTTGGATTAGCTCGAGAGGAAGCGGGTGTGCTAGGCGGCGGTGTCCCAGGTAATGAAGAAGGCGAGGAAGAGGATGACGAGGAAGACGATGAAGAAGATGACGGAGCTGATGAAAAATTGAGTAACTTGGACGAGAAAGACGAAGAAAAGGCTGATGAAGAAGCAGAAAAATCCAGCGAAGCTGATGCTGCTGCAAAGCCAGAAACGGACAAAGAAAAGGAGAGTACTGATAAAAAAGAATCCGAGAAAACCGAAGAGAAAGAAGACAGCAGCGTTTCGAAACCAGAAGAGAAGAAAGAAGACAATAGTGCTTCGAAATCAGAGGACAAGAAAGAAGACACCAGCGTTTCGAAACCTGAAGAGAAAAAAGAGGACAGCAGTAGTTCAAAATCAGAGGACAAAAAAGAAGACAGTAGCACCTCAAAATCGGAGGAAACAAATAAGACTGATGTTAGTGAGACCGCAGAAGGAAAATCTGAAAAAAATGAGAAGCAGAAGCCAGTGGTGGACGAAAGCATGCCAGGATCGAGTAAAGCTGGTCTCTCGAACGGCCAAGCTTCCACTTCAAAAGTTAACGGTGATGCTGCTGAGGAAGGAGACGACGTGAACAAAGAGGACGACGAAGAAGAGATTAATAATCTTCAGGTAATCATATTATTATTGTACGAAAATAATATTTTATTTTTTAAATTTGAAAATTATTTTAGGTTGCGTGGGAAGTGTTAGAATTGGCCAAGTTGGTATTATTAAAACGGGGCCCACCAGGCTGGAAGTTATTAGCAGAGTCTTACCGTCTGTTGGGGGAAGTTGCGATGGAGGGAGGCAACTACCAAGGTGCCCTCGTAGATCTGGAAGGGTGTTTAAATTTGTTAAAAAAAATCACACCAGATCAGCCACGTGCCATTGCTGAAATTCATTATCAACTTGGACTCGCGCATTCTTTAGGTAATGAATTTGATGCAAGTATCGAACAGTTTAACAAAGCGACTGAATTGCTACAAGCTCGTATCGCCGAATTGGAAAAAATCACCGAACCGCCGAAAAGCGATGATCCCTTCTATAGCGTAGAAGGCGAAATTCAGGAACTCAAAGAACTGTTGCCCGAAATTCAAGATAAAATCGCAGACATGAGAGATTTCAAACAAGAAGCTTGTAAATTAGTCCTTGAAGGAATAAGAAATAACGTGAGCGGTGGTTGTTCGAATGGAGCTGGTCCTAGTGGCGAATCAAGCTCCTCAGCCGTATCACCGAAAGTTAAAAAGCCAGCTACTGACATTTCACATTTGGTCCGAAAGAAGCGCAAGGCAGACGAAGAGCCTGAAGCCGAAACTGCTTCCCCTATGAAAAAACCCACACCCGAAAAAGTGTAAATGTTTTCAAATAGTCTCTTCGTGACATTTAATTTTTAACCTTCTACAATAATTGAGATTATTTTGTGTAAACTAACGTGCAAGTGTATCCCATGCGAATGATTGGAACTGAAGTGGAAGATATGATTGACTGTTATCTGAATTTCTCATACATATTTTATTAAGGATCATATATTTTCTGCTAAGTAACCCCTAATTAGAATTTTATCTATTGATATATTTATATTATTCTCATATGTTCTTATTTATTCTTCACAATTTGATAATGAATGCGACGAAAATTTTTCAAGTATTTTTCAGGGGTATTGTTGACAAATGTCGAAAATCAATGATCATAAAATCATTAAAAAAATTGGTTATGTATTGCATCGATGAATAAAAAATAAAATCCATCGTTTTTCTACATGTTCTATTTATTACTTAATCTTAAGTACGTGTGATAATTATCGCATAGTTATTAGAATGGACGGAATTGGTTTGTAATTTTATCACAACTGCGTTACTATTCGCCAAGCAATTCTTCAATGTCATCATCTTTATCTGAACTATCTTCTCTTTGAATACTAACTTTATAACCTAACGTTTCCAAAAGATTTACATTAAAATAATAACTTAGATTTATCCCAGGGACGAGTCTTTTTAATTCTTCAATCGTTGCACGTGCTTTAGTTTTGTCTCCTATATCTATGTAATGTTGCGTTATAGTAGCAAACAAATCACCGCGACGAACAGATTGCTCCAAATCCGCTCCCTGACTATCTAATAGTTGACGGACATGGAGAATTCCTGTTTCTGTTTCTCCTCTATCGAACAATCTAAAATTAAAAAATATTTAAATATTAATACAGAAAAATATTTCTAATTAATAATAAGAAAGCTTTTACATACTTTTTTATTTCAACATATCTTTTTATGGCTGCTATTCTATTATTAACTAAATCAATTGCATGCTTGTGAATATCTGGATCTCTGGGTACGACTACTTTTGCTAAACATCTACTTGCTTGATTTAACGCATCAAGAGCTTTTTCATAATTTTGAAATTCATCAATTTCAACTTGAGCACAAGCGACGTAAAAGTTTGCCAGTAGATCCATTGCTTTTCCTTTAGAATAAAAATTTATAATATTTTTTAACACTTCTGGTCTATTTTGCCAATCCAATGATTGTAAATAATTTCCTGCCATTATATAAATTTCTCTCTGCCGAGAAACTTGAGCAAAGAAACATATTTTCTCGGTATCTCCAGATTTTAAAAGAGCTTTCATAGCTCTAACTTTATTTCCTGCCTGAGTGAATTTTTTCGTAGCTAAATGATGATTTCCTTGTTCGAATGCTATTTCTGCTATTTTTTCCAGAGTAGCAATTCTCGTTTGTTCACGTTCTGGGTCATTTTCTACTTTTTCTAGTGTCAGTTTTTCCGCGAGGTCTTCGGTTAATGTAATATTATGCTCCTGTATCAGTTCCAAAGCCTCCATATATTTTCTGCCCGTAGCTAAAAGATCTACGGCCTTGTCAATTTGATCATTTTGTACAAAAAATTTAGCGCACTTTTCTATTAAAGCAGGATCGGAGTCTGCATTTACATCCATAATCACTAATTGTAAGGCACTGTACTGCTGAGTTTTGAAGGCCACATCGATAGCTTTTCTCAACAATCCTGCTTTGTGATAAAGAAGCACAGCACGATCAGGTTGATCAGATTCCTCATAATATTTAGCGGCTTCTATTTGTGGCTGTCGCGGTGCTAATACAGCTAATGGCCATAAATCTTCGATCATATCGTGTTCCTACAAAAGTAATCGATATAAAACTCCATGAAGATAATTTTTTGATGATTGAATATTTTTAATAACCTTGCAAATACGAATAGCGTTGGTGTATGCTTTTGCCATCGTATAGAAATGTATAGCTCGCGTAATGTCATTTTTGCGTTCATAATGCGATGCTAAGTGATATGCCGACGCGGCGTGATTAGTTTTCGTTACTAAATCGCACGCTTCCTCCTCTTTGTTGAAATAACAAAGTAACCTTACTACGGACAAAGTGTCTTTTGCAGCTTCGTATAAGCGTAACGCGGCTTCCATGTCACCTGTTGACTCGATGTATTGAGCATGCCAAGCTTTTATATCTCTGTAAATAAATGATTTTGTTCAACATTTTTTCATTTTAAAATTATTTCTTACTTACAAATCGTTCGAATTATTCAAATATTGATTTAAGTCTCGAGGACGAACAAGAAGCATTCTAGGTACTTCAGAACGATGACAATCAGCTTTTGTGTACATTTCAATAGCTGCAGGAATTTTTTCTTCTTCCTCAAGTGCTTTTGCGTAATTGTAGTAGGTTGTTTTTTCACGAATTTTATTTTCATTAGAAGCTAGTTCAATCGCTTTCTTGAATTTGTTTTGAGCTTCGAGCAATCGACCTAAAAGATCAAGTCGTTTGGCATCACGAAATAGTCGTTCAGCATCATCCTGAATAATGAACAGTAGTCAATTTTCATGTATAATTATTTTTCACATTATTTCAAAATAATCTTACGTGTAATCCCAATTCAACTGCTAATATACCAACTCTCGCATCGAGATTGAGGGTATTATCTTGCATAGTTTCTCTCACAGCTCTTGCAGCCTTTGCTTGTTTCATATGACCCAAACACAAAAGAGCCATGTCCAATTGTTTTGTTTTCACGCACATTTTCGCTAAACTTTTCCATACGGCTTCATTTTTTATACTTTTTATCGCTTTAAACGCTTCATCCATATTTGCGATACTGATATAAAAACTAAAATCTAAAACAGCTTTCTTAGTAATAGAATCGCATGCTCCAAGATCTTCAAAATCGCGCATTAATAACTGTTTAATTTTGCTACTGCTCTTAACAGTCTTTTGAGAGTTTAAAATTATTATGTTGGGCGACTGCACACCGAGCAATCGACAATTATCGTCGTTTACTGATTTTACATCTTGTATCACAATTCCATGATCAGAAGTAGCAAACATGGATACTAGAACCACTGCAGACATATTGTCCTAAAAATAAGAGAACTCAGTAATTGACAAAACATGTTCTTTTTAACAATATAAAATCATCCACCTTTTTCTCAGTTTCGTTAATTTTCGACATTGATTTAAAATTTCTGTTTTCTAACTTCTGAGCTCGACATACCAAAAGACGTGAGTCTTCTGTATCCCAACAGTGCGATGTCACTAATCTACCCTTACACTTCGAGTGCCTAAAAAATAGAAATTCATTATTTTCATGTAAATGAAAAATTATTTCATACCTACAGTTCGGAATAATCTTCATTAGCACTCTCTGTTTCTGCGAAATCGAATTCATGAATTTGATCACTCTCTATGTCCCAAATATACAAGATTGAGCTCGGCATGAGATTAGCCATAGCTACTGTAATGGATACAAATCTACAATCTGAATTGCATCTGGCTTCAATTATTTCAGCAAAATCATTAATGGCTTCGTAAGTAGCCATGGCTCGTGTATGCAATTTAGCTTCTCTCTTCCCTAAGTCCCATATTTTCAATATGCCATTTAACGAAGCAACTGTTAGATATTGTCCAGTCAGTTCCATTGTAATTGGTTCTCCTTCTTCCGGCAAGGTAGGGAGAACTTGAATTACGGTTCCTTCGACCGAACGTAACTGAATGACAACAGGTGTAAGTACAATTAAAGTACTTTCGTAAATTAAAATTTTTTCAGTGTCACAAGTGAAGGAATATAAAAATGTCGTGCTAATTGCGCTATCGTTGTTGATTCTGTAGACTACTATCTGTCTACCAGATGATACTGCTATATACTCTTTATTAACAGCAACAATTTGTACTTGAATGTCAGTTTTCAACGTACATGTTTGCTGTTCATACTCTATTAGGATTTGAGTGGGACTTATCTGACTAGCGCAGACACTATCGTTGTAAGCTGCGCACATTGGTTGTTGATGCAAAATGAAAACATTGGTAATGCAATTTACAGCTAAGAGAGGGTTTCTTAACATAGTAGCGCCCCATTTTATATGTTTTACTGTTCCGGGAATTGTACACACTTCCGGTACATTTGGCCAACCATTCTCATCAGAATCTAAAACACCTTTGTGCTTCCACAAATAGATTGTACCCAAATTGGTACCAGCTGCTAGTGTATCTGTAAAATAAGAATATATTACCAAAAATACTATGTATTATTATGTTTTATAAATTACCATTATTTTTACAGAAACTCAAACTAGTACACATTTCCTGTGGTGTAGCCATGTTTCCCATTGAAGAATCCGGGGGGCTTAGGAGATATGTATCTCCTGTATACAAGTCCCAGCATCGAACAGTCAATTCACCAGACAGAATGGCCAAAGTGTTGTTACCTGCCCAACACAAGCTAGGACCAGTTCTCATAGAATCAGTTCTGCCACTTAATTTAACCTACATTAAAATTAATAATTAATTATAGGTATAAAACAGATATTCAAAATTTTTACATTAATTCATACTTTTGTTAATTCTGTAAGACGTCCAGTAATTGGATCTGATTGGAAATGTCCAATATTTAAACCTTCAGTCATGACAATGATAGAATCTCTGGTTTGATGATGCATTAAAAAGTGCAATGTTGCTCCTCCGGTATTTAATACTTCAATACACTGTCCTTGCGTGTCTACAAAGTATATAATTCCATTTATTGTACCTATATAAAAAGAGTGATTATCCCTTTGTATAGGAACAGCTGTTGGTGCTGCTGTTCGAGGTCTCCAAGAACTGAATAAATCCAGTGCTCGTTCATCACCAGCTACAGCAGCTCTCGCTAAACCACTGTACAACAGAAGGAAGAGAGATATTAATTCATTATTTCATATAAGTATAATAGCGAAAATTCAAATATATACTTGATATCAACAGCTGGTTTAGGTATAGCAGTTTTAAATGCAATCTGAGTAAATGAGTTCTTCAGTTCATGATGAAATACAATTAATAATTGTCCTCGAGAATCAATTTTCCAACCAACTACAGATCCTGAAGAATCTGCAGACACTAACCGTCCACCATACTGGCTCCATTTTAGAACTGTTATAGGATCTCTATGGGGAGTTACAATAGTACTGAATTCTGTGCTTCCTGTGTCACCTGGCCATATCTACATATAAATAGAATATAATTTAAGAAACTTTCTTAATCTTTATATACAGTCTGCGCTGAATCATACCCGTAAATCACCATTCTCCCAACCCACAGCAAGCCACCTACGCTCAGGATGCCAGTCAAGAGACGTAACTTGAGCTGTGGCATGTCCAGGAGAATCTATATCGGGTACAGGTTCACCCTGATCATCGTAAAGAGTTACAAAACCTCCTTTCTCTTGGGAGTAGGCTACAACGGCCAATAATGGATAATTTGTGTGCCATAACGTATGAGTAATAATAGAAGTACTCTCTGTGCTTTGAACTCTTATATCAAAGTATAATGTCATTGTTTTTAGCAAAAAATTATTGGTAAATATCACTGTAGTTCAATGCATCTCCAGAGATCACCTAGAAATTGAATTAAAAAAAATTTCAAATATTTGTCATGTGTATATCATACATTAATGAAATTTTTTACATTCATATTACATAAAATTTGTCTACATTTGAAGAAATTAAATCGTATGATACAACGTAAATACGATTTCGGTAGATTCACAGAATCTATTCGATATTTGTTTTCAATGTCAAAGTGACTCGATGAGAAATTCCATTTCCTCAATACGAAAATTCTCGACAAACGAATATAGACAAATTTAAGTATGTCTCTATTTTCTTCTGTGATAATAATAAGAGTATAATAAAATTCTGAATATTGACTTATCGTACAAGTCTCAACGCAACGCTGGTTTTGTTTACAAACGTGTTTTGATTATACAGCCGTCGTCTGTCGCTTGGTAACCTACTCCTATAAGAATCGTTAAAATTCAAATTCGTAGAATAGGAATTTCGAGAAACAAGAAAAAAAAACAGCTCATTCCGATCTACTGAACGATCGAAAAAAAACTTTCGACAAAAGCAACCGTTGGAATCGACAAATTGCGAATTCCAAAATGAATAAATTATTAAAAATTAATGAAAAACACTGCATAATCGTAAACGGTATCGTTATTTTTTTTCGATCGTATTACCGTTCGATACATCTCCGAACGACGGGCCTACATTGTTCGACGGATCGAGCTAGCATACAAAAACTGGGTGAAAATAGCGTAATGTTACGCTCATGATGATAATCTCTCGGTGTGTACGTTTATCGCGTGTCCTGCTGTTTGGTGCGGCGGGTAGCTTCCTCGAAGCTCGTGTTGCGCGCTGTGTTTGTTGCGCACATGCCGAGCTTCTTGTTAACGCGCGATTGGCCGACGGCCTATGACGTATGGTCGATGGCCCAATCAGCGGGCTCGTTGCTAAACGCACGACTGTTTCGCACGGTTGCCCGGCTGCGCGGCCATGTTGGGTTAGTTAGAAGGGAACCAACACCACAAGCAGAAAGACGGGAACATCTAGGTTCGGCAGCGGCGCGTGTCTTTAACACCTTAACACCAACATCCACACACCACCACCATGGCTGACCCGGAAAAGCAACCCGAACAACCCAAGGGTGCTCAGGTGAAGCAAGTCATCGGTGAGTTACTCGCTTTTCTCTCTAAATTACGACCGATCGTGGAAAAAAAAAGATTCGCCCGTCCCGCGGTAGTTTCGCGCTTGTGCGTAATGGCGTCCATGAGCCTGGCTCGGGCCGAAAGCGTAACATGTAGCCACATGGCCGGCTAAACCGGTCCATCGTTCTCGCGATTTCCGTTATTCGAATTTTTTCCACTTCGAAAAATTTTCCCTTCCCTCGGTGGACCCGTTGCCGATTACGGCCGTTACAGTGTTCTCCATTTTCGCGTGCGTGTAATCCACATTTCGCGCTAATTTCGCAATGGTCGCGTTTCGGGATTGCGAATTTTTCCCGACTCGGTTTCTCGGAACGGGAAAATTCGTCGTGGTTTGCCTCATCGAGCATAACCTATAAAGTTGTCGTTTTAGTTATAAACCGCACGATTTTTTTCGGTTATCGAAGAAAGGACCACGCGGTGTTTTTTTTTTTAACACAGGATACGATGAACGTTCTCGAATTTCTATCCTGCAATCTGTCTATGACTACCGGCTTAGTTGACTCAGTGCGGTTTTGCGATCCTCTCGTCCGACCGGAATAACGATGATATAAGTAAAAGTTTTTGTTTTGGATATACCGAGTGCCGTAATTATCTGACGTAATATGTAGATTTTGGGAGTTAGGTTACTTCGCTATATTTCTTTCTTTCTCTCGCGACGTTGGTGCTAAACGTTGGTAGCCGCGATAGTTCAGTTCCACCGTGAAACGTAGTGGAAGATATCGCGTATCGAAATTTCCGGTTTTCACAATTTACAGGCTCAATTGATAGCAATTAATCTAATTTTCACGAATTTGTTGCAGCTGAAAAAGTCACTGGAACTGTAAAGTGGTTCAACGTAAAAAGTGGATATGGATTCATCAACAGGTCAGTAAAAAAAAAATAATAAGAACGTTTTCCGAATATTGCAAAATATGTCGTACGTCGTGCAAATTCGTAGATAGGAGAGTCCTATACATATCTAGGTTATGCGTGAGCGTGTGATTACTCATCGTTTTTGCTATTAGCGATTCGCCTCGAAGTGTTCAATAAATTTCGCTAAATTTCGTGTATTTATATCGTTTTACATATTAAAATTATATATGATATGATATATATATATATATATAGTAATATATTTTATATGCATATTCGAATAAAATTCTCGATCGCGTAATTTTTCACCACTCATAGGATATTTTCTTTTCGATTAAGCGATTGGTGTGCAACCTCGACCTGAGATCTGCATGTAGAATAGAAATCCGGTCTGTTACGGCACGTGTTCAACGTATAGAACGCTCGACGCCGCGCTATTTCTAGAACTATTTATTTGGCGTTAGTCCAAAAAATTTGCCAATGTAATAGCTCGTGTATTATTATTCCTACTGAGAACTTTAGTCGAATCGTATAAATAAACCGGTCGAGATTATTGGTAATAAAGAAAAATTAACTTCATTACTATATAGGTCATCCTAAACGAGCGAGTACGGAGAAGTTTTCAATTCTGTTTATTTAACGTCAACGGAAGCCCTAGAAAATTTTAAGTACACGAGAAGCCTCTCCCGGCGAGCATTCTTCTGAAAAAAGTTGAAAATTTTCTTCTCTCTGAACTGGGCAATGTTACGCAACGCCATTGCTAATTATTACGTTCATTACGGTTAATCGTTTTGAATACGGAGCTAGCAAAGTGGCAGATAAAAATATCTCGATACCCATTGAATGTCGAGCCAGTAGCCATGGGCGATAATTCAAGAAACGGGACGGACAAATGGCGTTAAAAGTTATTCCCAACGCGTTGTAAATACGAGTGGGGTATGGCTATGCACGGAAGTTGGTTTGTAAACTGCGCTTACCGCGTTAGCGACATAGTGGGGGTGGTGGGTAGATGAGAGTGGGGTAGGTACTTTAGAAGACCGGCAGCTGGCGTTTTGTAAACGGGCGTTTCTCTTTCGCTGTACCAGAATAGAGTTCGACGACCTTTCAACTCTGTGCTTTGCTCCGCAACTTCACTCGCTTCGATCGAATCTATATACCCCTTGAATAGCTTTGTATTCGCGAATATGAATCGATACGACGAATTTCTTATTTATACGCCAAACTGATTCTTAACGACAATATTCATATATTCTTCTTTTTTCTTCAGAAACGATACTAAGGAAGATGTCTTTGTACATCAAGTAAGTATTCCCGAAGACTTTTTTTTTAATGAAGTGTGAAGAAAGAAAACTAAAATTTTATTTCTGTTTGCAGTCAGCTATCATTAAGAATAACCCGAGGAAGGCTGTACGCAGCGTTGGTGATGGAGAAATTGTCGAATTTGACGTTGTCATCGGAGAGAAAGGACATGAGGCCGCTAATGTGACCGGTCCTAGCGGTGGAACTGTCAAAGGATCACCCTACGCCGCAGATAAACGTCGCGGATACCGAGGCGTCAACTGGTTCTACACCAGGCGTGGAAACAGCCGGCCTCAGCGAAGACCTCGCGAAGGACAAGAAGGTTAATATACAATAGATTTGCACTTTGTCAATTTTTTTCGTCTCAATCTAATGTTATAATTATTCTAACGACTGAAAATTTTAGGCGAGGGTAAGCAAGGCGAAGATGCTAACCAAGGCGAGGGTGGCGGTCAGCAACAGCGTCGTTACAGACCACGACGATATGACGGTTACTACCGTGGTGGCCGACGACCTGGACCTGGCCAACAGGGTCAGCAAGGTGGAGATAACTCAGGTGAACTCGGTGATCAAGGAGATGGCACCGGTGACGGCAGTGCTCAACGTTCCGGTGGCGGACGTGGACGTGGTGGACCACCAAGGCGTTTCTTCCGTCGCAATTTCCGCGGCGGACGCGGAGGTGGACCAGCCAGGCGCCCACGCAGCCAGGATGGTCAGGTAGAAAGCTAATTTATTCAAATTATGTTCTTTTCACGGGATTAAGATTATCATAGAAAGTTGAATTGTACGTTTACGGGTTATTTGATCGTCGAATACGTAGATTTGTCAATTATATTGCACACAATTCACTATATCCTTCTCCTCGTAATTCATAGACATCCGATATTTAGTTAGACTCGAAATCCGTTCATAATATTGGTCAAAGTTTGTATGGGGTGAAGCACGAATGCGCTTGGTCTCACTTTGTTAGTTCACTAGTGATAGATGAGAGAGTAGCAAATGACTCAATCCCAGTCTAGTAATTTAATATGAATTTTGAATAGGAATTGATGTAACTTTGGGAATAAATGCGTTTTGAATTGATTCCGTTCAATTAGTTTAATCTATTTGAAAGATTTCGGATTAGATAAAGCTTCTCTCTATCGACATCAAGCTGATTCTCTATCTGTACTTTTCTTTTATTTTCCTTTACACTCTTGATAAATATACTGGCCTGGGGTTTTGCATTATTACTATACAAAATTGCTAGTGTTTCTATTTAAAAATGTAAATATGTACTCCGTTTATTTTATCGAAGATTCATTTACTCTTAATTATTTTTCCAAGGAACTATCCGTTAAAGAATTCTTTTGTGATGAAGTAGAGCTTGCACAACACTATTGCACGTATCTTTTTTGTACTCTTTTCAGTCGGAGCAAAAGTCGGATGCACCTAAAGATAAGGATGCAACTGCCGTTGCCTCTGCTCCACAGGTAAAGTGGCTTTTTTTACAGTTTTACTTTGCCTATTTTACCAAGCATCATAATCAGTAACATATCTACCCATAGGAAGCTTAACATCTTGTTTCTCGCACATTTGTATAGTACGAAAAGTTTTCTGTTTAGTTCTATTATTTGTTATTATGTAGTGAAAAGTATATTTTTGGTTGGTGCGTTATTTGTAAAAAATCGACGATCCAAAATTACCGTCAATAACTATTTACAGGAAAGCCAACCGGTGCAGAACACCACCAGTGAGAGTACTGCTTAACCGAGTTAACATACCACTACTGACAAACACTCCTAATACGTAACACGAACACCTGTTATACACCGAAGCAGCATCAGCAGCAGCAGAGTATGCGGCGGCAGCAGCAACAGCAACAACAAAACAACAAGTACTATAACAAATGTTAAAAAATCCAAAAAAAAAGAAACCAACAAAAAAACACTACTCCACACTCTCCCCACGAAAGCAAATTAAATTAAGATAAATAAGGATATAAATAGAAAAAAGCCTGAAAATAACTGATGGCTTTCGGTAGAGAGAATGTCATGCAAAGAATGAGTGCCCAGTGAAATTTAAAGTAGACAGTCATTTTTTATTTTTGCATTCTATTCTTATTAGAACACAGCGATAATTCTGTGGTCAAGACTCAACTCAAGGTTCGGGTTAACTCAGATTGGTTAATTAATTATCTCTTAAGATCATCTTATCATATATTTCGTGGTGTAGAATTTGGAACGATGGTAAAATAACTACATGTGGCAGTAGTATTATTATTAAGGTTTTTCGCGCGTATTGTGACGACATGAAAGATGTAAGAATTGCGTTTTGACAGAGATTGAAGCGTTTTAATCGATTCGTCTTTATCGGAACGACAATGCAGCGAAAAATGACGACGTAGAGTGAAAAAAAGCTGAAAGCACAGTCGGATTGAAATGGACGCATACGTACGGAATATAAAACGACGTGACTAAGCCATAGGAAACGATGTGTGTAATTTTTGTTATAGGTTATTTCTCGAATTATTTGTTTTATACGTTTTTCTTTTTTTCTTTCTTCCCAGCGCACCGAGCCTAATTTCTCCGTATTTAGTGACTTTGTATCGCGAGATTTTACGGATTGTTTTTCTATTTAGCCGGCTCGGTGCTTTAGAGGGTAGATCGAACACATTTCTCTAACATCAATCACGAACGTATTGCATAATATTTATTTTCCATTTACTTAAAAAATTGTTTACGCACTTTAAGAAAATTCCCACAATGGTTCGTTTCCCGCGGTATATCTTTCATTTTTTCTTACTTACGTTAATTACAAATCGATTCATTAATGTAGCCACTTCAATGCCACACGCGATCAAAATTATTTTTATATGTACGCCTGTAGGCGAACTTCATATCTAATTGTTCAATTCGATAAAACATAATAATTTGGCAGTTAATCGCAGCATTTGCAATGAAACCCCTGGTGGGTCCCGGCAATAATTGATAAGATTACCGATTATTGTATAATTTATGATTGTATATAACGCGTTATCTGTAACCGTGTATAAACAATCGGCTTAATCGATCGTCTCGGAATCGACCGACGGAAGAAGGTGACGTTCAATAGTTTGGACGCTCGTTCGTTTTGTATTTTTTATACGTTGAATCGAGGTGACTCGTCCTTCTGATATTCCGATTCAGAGCCGATCGATGTAGCGTTAACCGCATCTCGATCACCAATTACAACGTTAATCGTATGTAATTTGTAAGAAAGTGATTGCGGTGGAGAGAGAGAGATAAGAGAGAGAGAAATTTTCAAAAAAAAAACAAACAAAAGCATGATAGTACTTTTTTAAAATTTTAGTTTGTAGTACTGTCGGAAAAAAATAAAATACACAATTTTCTTTTGAAAAAAAAAAATCGTGAGGAGTAATTTTAAGTGTGCCTCATTTGTGAAAAATGAAAAACAAATTTCACCAAGTTCTATCCGTCGTTTTTGTTCTGTATTTCGTTCGACTAAGAAAACACCATGTGTCGCATGTCCTAGTAATAATACGCCCATCGAAGAACATGTATTCAGTGAAACACCACGATCGTTTGTTAAGTCCAAGAAAAAAAATCACAATAAGTACCGTTCCTTACCTTGTTTGTTTAGTAATTTAATCGAAGGTAAAACAAGAAATGACAAAAAAAGTAATAATAATCCGTGTGTTGAGTCTTTGTAATGTGCATAATAATATCTTTTTCTTTTCATAAAATTAACCACTCTAAGCGGGAAGAAAATAACATCACAAACGTATTTAGATGCATAATAAAACAGCGAGAAATCGTTATAAGAAAAAAAAATCGAGAGTGTGTGCGTGAGTGTGCGACCGGGTGGGAATAACATAATATCAGCGCGCGATTGCGTTACACGCGGGAAGAGCTATTTCTGATTGCAATTGACACAAAATTGAGAAAAGTTTCGAAAAAAAACGCGAAAGAATATTTTTCGCTGGCGTAAAAAGACATTTTTTTTGGATCAAACGAATAAACAGAATTCAAAAATCGGAAAATCGTTTCAACGAAGAACGCAATCGCGCGTATCCACGAAGCACGGTAGAAGCGAGAGAGAATATCGTTGAAGCCAGAAAAACGTAATTAACAAAAAGTAAAAACATTAAGTGTGCACGATGTACAAGAGAAAAACGCGTAATCGCCGTAAAGTGGTTAAAGAGCAAGCTTAAGAACAATGCATGTGTTAACAAGTGAATATGCAAAACGTTGGACATCGGAAAAATGATAAAAAAAAGAAAAAAGAGTAAAATTGAGAGCGTTGAAACGCACGGATTGGTTTTCCCGCGGGAAGATCCATCCCACGTCGGCAATCGTCAATCTTTTTTCGCCGGTTGATAATTCAAAAAAAGAAAAACATAAAAAAAGGAAAAAAAATATACGAGACGCGAAACGTCTCACTCCGTACGTGAAAACAGCTTTTATGAGAGCAATTACTTTTTCGGCGCGAAGGACAGGATTATTATCGGGGTAAATACGAGAACCTACAATTCACGTTTCGATTCCGGGGGGGAGGAACGAACCGAAGCGGCGAGCGAAGGACGAGAGCAAACGAGCCGCGCGTTCTCGCCTCCGTTCGGGCTTCTTCGGACTCTCGCCCCGGCGCAAATCGCGAGGTTAACGTGCTCGGAATGAGTCGAGTATAAAAAAAAAAGAGTACGTCGCAGCGAGGATATCATGACGCGTCAGTCAATTAGTTCGGATAACTTAAGTTCGATCGAGGGATGAAAACTTCGGCGCTCGGGCGATATCGAGAACCACTCGTGGAGTGGATAGACGAGGAAGCGTAACTCTCGAGCGCTCGCGAAGTTTAATCGAGAGCGAGATACCCCGAGCGCGAGTGGTTTTCCTCCCTCGGCCGAGGGAGATAAAAATAAGTGAAAAATAAAAAAAAAAAAAAGAAGTTCGACAAAAGAGGACCCCCGCGCAACGCCCGGGGGCGTCCCGTCGACTGCCCCCCAAAATGAATTTTGTACCGAAACGTGAAACTCTAAATGCTAATTTCATATATGGAATTTAATTTTTTCACGAAACATGTGCATTATAAAAAAATAAAGTCCACTAAAAAAATCGTAAAAGCCGCAAACCGTAGCAGGGTGAGGTCTGTTGGATTTTCACCGAACACTCCTTCTTCCCTCCTCCACAGTCCCCGTCGTCCCTCCTTCAAACGTCTGTTCGCTCTTCCAGCTTCTATGTAAATTTCGATTATCGTCGTTAAACATGGATGACACGCTTCAACCGAATATCAACGCGGATGGTAACGACGTACCGGTAATTGAACGTCAGCGATACAGTTATACTACGCGCGATGCACGCGAGAAAATTATCTTCATGTTAAATTCCGACTGAAACACTCCCACCGATATTCGATTTATCCAAACACCATCGCGATGTTATTGGGCGAGTCAAGCGGTCCATACCAACGCTATAAACCGGAATCGAGGCTTTCGCGTTCCCTATTACGAATTTACAGTCGATGAATTATAAAGCCGGCTCTCGTCTGCATATCGACCGCGCCGAACTGCACGAGCCTCGTGCTTTTCCAGGTGGTACCGGGATGGGAAATGAGAACCTCTTAGCTTCTTTCATAATCGCGTAGGGCCACTTTGGGATTTGTGTTGATTTCGTTGTTATTAAAGTTTTTAATTGTACTCGTGAGTATAGTTTCAATTATTAAAATAAAAAGTGGCCATAAACGGTGCAAATATTCTATATAGATTTTTATTGTATTTGTTATTAAATTATTTCATTGTACTTGTAAGTATAGTTTCGTTTGAAAAAAAAAGTGGCCACAAATGGTGCATATATTTTGTACAGATTTTCATGAGCTAGTAACGAGATTTTTATTCTGAAATTTGTATTGATTTATTTGCTATTACTTGAGGGTTTAATTACACTCGTATTTTCAATTATTAAAAAATAATAGGTTGAAGTGGCGGTGCACCCATTCTGTACAGATTTTTATGAGCCAGTAATGAGAGAGAGACGAACAGGAATTATAAAACTCGCGATGTCAGCAGAAAGGAGAGTGCGAGGGGGGAATTTCTCCATCGGCAAATAAGAATTCCAGTGAAGCGAGCGAGCGCGAGAGGCGGCTAGACGATACGGCAGGCACTTAAGATGTCAATATTCGACCATTACGCCATCGGGTTACGTCGGCCCTTATCCATTATTCGCATTCTTGAGCTTCCCGTCGGAATCGCTCGAAATTTCAAACACGATCGAGCAGTGATAAATTGGATTTTAATTCTCGTTAAAAAAGCGACGTGCAAATTCAAGGATTGGCGGATGGCGGGGACCAGAAGTTGCCATTATCGGCCATGCAGGATTGCAGGCCGATCTCCGCCAAGTGGGTATCGCGATGAGGAGGCGCAGCTATCTCGTGAAACGTCTCGAGGGCTTCCCTCAGCGCAGCCGCTGCCTCGTCCGGTCTCTCCTCGTCGAGCCGCGCCAATCCGACCTCGTAGAGGCTCTCGCATCTCGACAGACGCTCGAGACGATCCGTCAAGTCGATCCCGAGGCGACATCCAGGACAGGTTTTCAATTTCGTCGAATCCCTCCCTCGCTCGTGGAGGACCTCGCAGCCAGTTGTGGGACACCTGAAAAGATCGGGAGAGAGCTTGGATCACAATAACATCGGCCCCCGCTCATCCGGAAAAATCGAGCTCTAATCGAATCCAGCTTTTCATTTCCGCTCGCCGGAAATTTTCATTCGGATGACCCTGAAGTAGACGCAAACTAGACGAAGTTTTGCCAAGATCAAGAAGTTTAATATTGGACGTACATACAACTTGAGGGAGACGACACATGTAATTGACTCAAAAGTGAAATTTTATAAATTTTGTTTAGAATGAAGAGTCGATAATATCAACTTGATATTTTTTTTATGTTTACGTAACGGAATGATATTCAACGATATTAGTATTTTCAAACATTTTTAAACAAAAAATATTAGTTGAGTATTGAATAAGTATTAATTAGTTAATTTAGTTTAAGAGAATTCATCTACTAACATCTATCTGGAAAATACCGAAATGTCAGGTGAATGCATAATATTTTATATCAAAAATACTCTTCCGTTACATAAATATAAAAATATGAATCTAAATTGGTACTATCGACAATTTGGTCGACTACCTCCCACAAAGCGTAGAATACAAATTTCGTGTATCCGAGCTTGTTTTTGGCTGTTCACACGCATCGCTCCCCCCTCAGGGTCCAAGCTAGATTGGAGGTCGAAATTCCGGTCGCAGTTTCAATTTGGAAAATCGACAGAGGAGCGGCGATACGAACCGCAGTTTGACGGAATCATTGGTAAGATTATCGAAGAGCGGCCAGTCGTGGACGCAGGCGTTGCATCGACATCGAAACCAATATCTCCCCTGCAGACTCCTTTGACGCTCGTCCCGGCTACGCTTGGTAAATATCGGCCCGTAGTTCTCGGCGACCGCATCTCCCGGCTCGAGGCTGCGAGTGGCGCTAATCACGATGCTCCTCCCCACGAAGTACCTGCGTGTTCGTTCGGTGCGCTCTCGTTATCTCGAAACTCGTAACGCGGAGTTCCAATGCGAACCGATATCCCCCCTTGTTTCGCTCTCACCCCCTATCGAGGGGTGATTTTTGGGAAATACTCACCTCGTAACGGCGGGGTAGCAGTCGTGGTTGAAACGCGCCACCGTCGGGTACAATGCCACCCCGATATACACGGGACGACTGCCCCGGAATCGGTGCACGCCGGTGCGTCTCGTCTCGAAAACCTCGTGCGCGTTGAACTGCAGCAGCTGCAGATTTCGCAGGATCAGCGCGCCGATCGCCACCTCCGACTCGCTCAGGTTTTCTGGGGAACAGTTTGCTTCTTAGTCTTGCAAACTTTTTAATACAAATTTGTTAAAGGGTTGAAAATTAAGTAAGTTAAGTAACCGTTAATGGGTGAGATTTTTTGAAGAGTTTTATGATCAGTGGTCTTGAAAATTTTCAAATACAATTTTTCGTTTTTTTTTTTTCGCACTGTTAAGAGGTTAACAGTTGAGTAAGTAATTGTTAAGGGGTTAATAGTTTAAGGTGGTTGTCTCGCTTAAATTGAAATAGAAAAATTAATTTATTGCGCGTACACTAAATTATTGCAAACTTATAGAAAAAACTCACTATATTCTTAAAAACGCGAAATGATAATGTTTTATTTAATAAAATTGCTTACAAAATATTCGATTTTACGATAAACTGGTTCACTAACACGATGTAATTTGAGCCACATCAACAAACATACACTACCTAGCTACATTCACATTCACGATCGTGGCAACTTCACACACGTCCCTACGCTCTCCGTGCGTCTCTATGTATTGTTGAATTGTACATTTTTTATCGGCTATATCTTTTAAAGTAGACGGTTGAATATTTTCATTTTCTGCCAATGTTTTTGTTACCTCTTCGTTTGTGAGTATACAAATTTTCATTCGTATCTAAGTTTCGGTGTGGAAGATATAGCAATCAATGTGACAATTTATATGCGAGATATAGAGGATGCGTATCGGTATATCATCTTTAATTGCATGTATCTTTGATTTGAAACGGTCAATCCTTTTTAAATTTCACAAGCAATCTTATAATAGTATTCTAAAAGAATTGTCCAAGTTTCATAAATATGATAGTATTTGTGCTTTGGCGAGACAACTACCTTAAGGTATGTAACTGTTAAGGTGTCAAATTTTCTGAAGAAGAGTTTCACGATTAGTTTTAGAAATTTTTAATACAATTTTTTTTTAAAAGAACCACCGGGAGACGAGAATTTTTTTTCGTACAGTCAAGGGTTCAACGGCCTTGGAATTTTTGCGGATGAAAAATTCGGGGAGAAAGTTGTTCGAGGACGTTTGTCACCCACCGTCGCTCTCGGCGTCTGAGAAGAAGTTTACTTTGCGCAAACATTTTAGCAGAAAGGCGGCCATCAGAGATCTCTCGAGGAAGTCCTCGGCCGATCTGAGGTCAGAGTGCGTCACCAATTCGTACGCCCGCGTGTCCTCCCCTCCCCCCTCGAGCCGCCTCTTCCTCATACGGCGCTTTGCGGATTTGCTCAATTTCCGATGCTCGCCCGACAGTCCCGCCTGGATTCTGCGGCATCTTTCCGGTCCCAGTTGGGTAGCCATTCTCAACGCTAGTGAACTCAGCACGCTCATGCCGGAACCTGAAAAACGACCTTGAGCGAGACCGCACTCGACCGAATTGCGTTTACGCTCCCTCGTGATTACCAAAGTGGTCTCAAGGATTCGTGAAAAAAACAAATAACCGCCCATTATTTATACTTTTTCTCAACCCGAGCGGTTTTCACGAAAAGTAAAACTCGGCTGTTCGTTCGATATTCGAAAAATGTATTCGTAAATACATTTCCATGTAAATGTATTTCCATGAGAATGAAAATTTGAATTTACTTGATATTTATCTACGTGAATAGGTATCAATTAAATATCTGTTCGAATTAAAAGTACTAACAGCGAAAATTATCTGAGATGGAATCTGCAAATGCCGCGGAATTTCTTCTGCGTGTTGTTATTTATTTTTACAACGCCCAGACCTCGAGCCATTTCCGTAATCACCGTCTCGTATCGATTTCCTTCCCTCACCGATCAGTAGCGCCACGATTTTGCATTCGTATTTGTGATAAGTGGATATCGCCTCGTCACGGCAGTTGGAGCTGCAGAAGGCGACGCTGCTGCAATTCGGGCATCCGACCGGCGCCCTAAGTCTGCCCGCATGGGATTCCCGTACAATGAAAAATACATTTTGAAGGTTGAATTGGATGGCAGGGCGATTTGAGACAAAAAATGAGAACTTGTACTCATTTCGGGACAAAAGCAGTTCATTAAAACTCGGTTTGCTAAAATAACTTTTGTTTTTGCCTCGTCAGCTTTACTTGAAATTTTAGAAATCTTCGAAATAAAATTAATCTCTTTCTAACCCTTTATTACATGAATTAATTCTGGGTTTTTCACAGACTTGCACAAAAATGAGGTTCTTCGAATTACGATAAAAACAGACAATTTTTTTTTTTTTGCATTCTATCATTATTAAATAAATATTTGATGGATTAAAGTAGTTTGAATTATTTTATAATAAAATTGAATAAAAAGTGCAATGCCCGATATGCAGTAACTGAAAAATATTTATAAACCTCTACTTGGGAGGTACTAAACCGAGGCTCCTATTTTTTGGCACAACGAATATCCGAGTGGATGACGAAGAAGCTCGGCTCGTTTTTACAGGATTTACTCGCTCTACCTCGTGATTTACATACATTTAGCGAGTAATTACGGGGTCCGGCCGAGCTTTTGATGCATTTCCCGTGTCCGGGCATTACTCGTAATATTGTATCAGATTGATTAGTCTCGTTAAGGAGGTACTCGGGGAAGTTGCGGAGTCTCGAAGCGTCGCGAGCTTTCAGGAGAATAACTCACCTGGCGAAGCAGTGCTGACAGTGAGTGCCGTAAAACTCCGGCAGGAGGCAAGCGGCGAGGGGTGGCTCGATGACGAGAGTGTCGCCCGGATTAATCCTGGTGCGCGCCACGGCCCTCTTCCCCTCGTTCTCCGTCTCCTGGATCTCGATCTTCGAACTTGCGCACGGTAAATCCTCGCTCGCTCCTCCAGCCAACTCGATCGGCCGTTCTGCAAGAATTTTCACAATTTTTTTTTATCGATCCTCTCTACTTGCCCCCCATATATGGTATTTCACAGGTTATTTTCTAATTAAAAATTATAAAATACAAACTGTTCTAATTCATCGAATAATAAAACAGAAATTGTTTCTGGTTGCTCAAGGTTTTTATTTTGTTTTTAACTTGAAAAAATTTTTGTTCTTGTGATGTCTCATCGTCGAATTAAGCTATTTTTCAGCCACACATTTTTTACTAATTTTCCAACTCAAATGCAGTTTTATTTAAATTCATAAGTATATTCGAATGACTCGTTGAATTTTTCAACTGTTTTCTACCCAATTATAACTTTTTTATGTTTGTCTTCAACTGTATAATTTTGCAATTTTATTTTAATAATTTTTCTGTGTATATTTGAACGTTTTTAATTGAAATTGAAGTTCTGCGAGTAGTTATTTGCCAATGTACATTCGAATCACCGAGAAACGTAACGTTTCTCGACGAAAAATCGTCTCCACCGTGAAGCGCGAAAATAATTCTGAAATACGACTTCACAACGACTTACACGCTAAGTGGCATATTTTTTTCCTCCCTCATTTTTCTCGCGGTGTTGAAGGGTTGATCGAGGTAAGCAGCGGTAATTATTCCACGAGATTACCATTGTCTAGTTCCGGCAGAACGCGAAAATAACTCACCGTGCTCGCTGAAAATTTCATCGAAAGAACTCCCTCGGTCCNNNNCCCACACCCCCCACCCCCTTCCCCTCCATCCACGTCGTATGCATAATTAACGCGGATCTCCGATTCCGCTCGTCGTCGCTTCGCAAAATCGACGCGAGTGGATTACGCGGCTTCTGAATTCTTTATGGCGGTGCGATTCGCGGCGTGGCGCGCGCGGCCCTCGCTACAATTTCCGCGCGGTAAAAATAATACCGGGAAAGGGGCGCTTCCTCTCGCGAATGCATAGAATGACTAAACGAGCCCGTCCCGCTCGATTTTCGCGCGTCCGGTGTCGCTCCCGTTGCCCGCGAAATCCGATATTCCACTCGGTGATTTATCGTCGCGGTGGCCGCGGCTAATGAAAAGGATCCTCCAGGTTAGACGGCTCCGATAATGACGATAAATGCGTCCTCGTGAAACATGCGGGGAGAAAACAGTCGCCTGTACTTTATCGTTATCGATGGGGAGGGACGATAAAAAAAAAGATGTCATTGATAACGGCTTAACCTCGGAGCCCCCGCGAGATTTATACTTATTTGCGCGCGCGCGGGGGAAAGCGAGATAGATGGGCTTTATTTATGCGCGCGCCGTGCGTCCGACGATTCTAAAATAGAGCTAACGGAATATGCGTAAAACAAATAACGCGTACGTTCGATTATGCAAGCGCCGCTGTTCGCAAATTGAACCCGATACTCTACGCTTGAGGAGCAACGACAATAACGCTCTAACGAAGCTGGTGGACGGGGTCCGGAAAAACACGCGAAAAATATGTTCTTTGAATTCTCGAGACGAAACTTTAATCCTGGTTTGAAGCGTTCCTATATTATTTCGCAAATGAATAGACTCCTCGAAACAATTTTAGGAGCAATTGTCATTTTTCGATGACTGTATTTTAGCTAAAAAAAAATAATAATAATATATAATTCAATCGATTGAGTGACTTAAAAACGTGATTTTTAAAATGATCACCTTAATTCGATTTAATCGTTTTCAGTCAAATTGTAATTGTATGAAAATGACGAGTGTCGCTTTAACACTAGCTTTATGAACTGAGCCAATTTGACTCATTTGCAGTTTTATTAACACACATTTCTCGCAAATATGTATCTTTACTTTTCAATTTTTTCAAAGAATGTTCATAATTTGAAATTGAAACGTTCTAGTGTGTAAGAGTGTTCGTAAATCTATTGTTAATTATTTCGAGGGGTGTACTTCTGAGACTACACTAGGAGAAAATGTTGAAACAAATGTACATTCATAAACAGCCAAGAGGATTCAACAGTTCGATGAAACAATTGAGTTCGTGCCGACTGAATTGTTAAACAACCAATAAATTTTCCCCTCAAAATATTCTTCCGTCGGTCTACAGTTGCATATTTAATTAGTTCGATAAAATTTGCAATAACAAAAAAAAAAAAAATGTAGCAAGGAATTCCTAGTCGAGGAAAATTTCGACTCGACTTCGAACAAGGAAAAATCCTCAGGATGACTCGATTAATCGGGAAAGGAAAGACGAATCGTATCGATTCTCGCGGAGAAGACGCTGCTGGTCTGGCCACGACGATCTTCGCGCGCCCGGAGAGTATTGTGCTCGAGTTACCCCCGCCCCATCTGGCTTCGCTTCCTCCTTCTCCACCCTCGCATATATAATAACGCGTTCCGCGCCAAAGGCGGTACCGAGCGCGCGTGCAGCGCGTTCCTGGGCGCAGTCGTCATGGCAACGACGCTCACTCTGACCTGGCGAGTTTTCCACCTTTTCGTACAACCCCATCGCACCCTCTAGATCCAGATTTACCTCGCGATCGAGCTCTATCATCGATTACGCCCGCACGGATCCCCACCCACGGTGAATTTTGTTTTTGTTTACGCACTGCCACGCACTGGCATTGCACCGAGAGAGCATTGCGCCGAACGAAGGGAGTAATGAAATAACAGCGGCCACCCGAGCCCGTTGTTGACGATCAATCCACACGGAAATCGTATCGGT
>NCVS01000531.1:0-30742 GCA_003055095.1 Goniozus legneri | reverse complement strand
TATACCTCGACAGAGAGATATAGCTACACATGTAGCGGGTATAGGACGCCCTAACTAAACGAGATGGAAGAGGTATAGTAAAAAAAACTATTAAGAAGCGGACGGTTTATTGATAAAAGTTTCCCTTAGCGCGACGCAGGCATTTTCCATTTTCGAAACTCGATACGTTCGTTAGCCGAATTCGAGATTAACCCATCTTCCACCGTCCGGGCGGAAACACGACGAGAGAGAGAGAAAGTATAATAGGATCTCGAAAAAGAAGAAATTTAATGCCCAGCCCGGAGCAACGTAAGGCGAGCGTCGGACGAGTCATTAAAGCGCAGCTCGTCAAGTTAGTTATTTTGAAGGGTCGCGAGTGCTCGACTCTGTCTCTAAAAGAGAGTAAAAGCAATGCCGGATAGTGTAGAGAGCGGGAAAAGGACGAGGAAATCCTACCTTGACCAATTGTACCGAGGAGAGATCCTCGAGTAGCTGGTAATTGAGAAACAGCCATCGGCAAACCGTAAATACCAGCCCGTAAAGCCAAACTCCTATTTTATTCGTTCTCTCTCTCTCTCTCTGTCTCGCTACCTCTCGCTCTCTCGTTCTATTAAAAAAATACGCTATACGTCTCCCTCAAAAATATTACCAGCGCGTGTGCAATTTCGTTGTGCTAATTGTATAATTAATACGGCTCGCAACCTTTCCACTCGTGTTCTCCCTTCCTCCCTTTCTTTTTTCTTCTTTCTGTTTACGTTCTTTGGCGCGTGTTTCGACCAAAAGAGGAAAACAAAGCGCCGGTAAAAAGTTGGCTCCATCTCGGCGATGTTTTCGCGCTGATTCGGGAAATAGCGCGCGAGAAAGCCGAAAAGAATTGTTAACGCAAAATCCTATGATTAATGTCTTCCATCCAAAGCCGAGTTTTCCGTTTATATATACGGCTTTCGCGAGACTCGAGACCGAAAAAGTATCGGGTTAACGGTTTCCCCGAAAGACTTTTCGGACTGGAAACTTGAAAAGAATTACTTCGCGGCTCGGATCGGCCGTTCAACAGTTTCCGGCGAGTTAATGAAGATCGCAACCCACCAGGGAAATGAAACATTTTTATTCGCTACTAGCCGTTTTTATACTCGTAATATAAACTACGTATATGTGTGTGTGTGTGTGCTTGTGTGTGCACGGGTAAACAAGATGTCCCAGAATTAACGTACGACATGAAATGTTGAATAGTTGCGGAATTTCGAGACGAAAAGTCTTATTGAGTTAGCGAAGTGTATATTAAAGTTAAAACAAAAAACAAAGAATTTTTTGTTTGACAATTTTATCGGGAGGGACTTCATCTGATTTTTTTTTTGTTAAAATTTAATTAAATTGATTAGTTTTAAAAATCAGCGTATTTTTTACGCAAAAAAGAATTTATCGAATACAAATATTGAAACGAGTCGAAATTATTTAAAATGTATAATAGGCACGCTCGCTGAATCGAATATGTACCTATGTCTCTTTTCATTGGTTAAAAATCAGTATAATTAAGAGTCCGTGCGTCGTTCGAGAAAGTGAAAAGAAACTTGGCGAGCTACTTCTCATTCAAAAAACTGTCGTACCAGAACACCCTGTAGACTGAGCGACTCACCAACGCGCGTGCGGTTGTCGAGTATCGTATAAACGGGTTGACAATACGGGATCCGCATATTTGCATATTTTCTTCGATAGCGGATTCATTGTCTGGTTCGCTCTTTGTGCCCGCTCGGCTGCCCATCGATATCGAATGCCGTTCGGATTATCGGAATCGAGCAGATTGTAACCCGAATTCGATTATTATCGTCCGTTTTCCGTTACACTGATAGGTATAAAGTTTCGATTCTTGTAATTGCTCGGTTTGGAACAAAAGAAATTGGAGGGGGGCGGGGGGTGCGTAGAGGAGGCTCGACCGAAAGGGAAACTCGATAACTAAGCTCGGGCTGAAATTTCTCTTGACGGGGGGTGTGCGTGGAAAGGAGGTCGCGCGCTATTCGACTTTCACTCGGCGGAAAACTCGTTTAAACCGGCGCGTGTGTTGTGCGCGCGCGGTCAAACCCGCTCGCTCGTATTGTGCGCGCAGACGTACCCCGACGATCGGATTAAACGATATTGTCTCTCGCGCCAATTTCATTTCCGCCAGCTAGCTATCCTCCTTTGGCTATTTTTCTCATCTCTGAAGAGAATACCGGCGGCGTTACCTTGCGAGTCATTTATAAATATCGACTGGAAGAATTTTTATAATGACTGTGATAACACTCTGGCTCGGACGGCGCGTGAGAAGGAAAAAAATATACACACATGTGCATCACTCCTCCTCTCTCTCTCTCTCTCTCTTTCTCTCTTTATCGATCCATAGAGTGGGCGAGAAAGAGACGGAGGAGAGGCAAGGAGAGGAGGAGAAAAGTGGCGGAAAACTCGGAAGCATCCGCGAGAACGCTTCGAGGAAGATAGAGGCTTACCTTGAGGTACGACGGTGAGCAGGAGTAGTATCTGAAGCACGAGGGCGAACATCCAGGGCTTTATTCGCTTCGTACTGGCGGCTCTCGCCTGACTCGCCATAGCGAATGGTCTCCAACTGTCGGGCATCGCTAATCGTGCGCCTTGCTCGGCTCTCTGCGCTCCCGGAAGAGTCTCTCTCTCTTCGTAATATCACACGATCGCACTTTTCGGGCTACGTCACCCGATCATTGCGCCAAATTCCCGACTCTCTCTTTCTCTTTCTCTTTCTATCTCTATCTCTCCCCCCTCCGATCCAGAACGATCTCGACTCTCGTCTCGTCGTCGCGCACCGATAAAACGTTTCACACGCTATGGACACACTTGGCTCGGGCCTCCCGATTTCGCCGTCATAACAGGAATATTCCTTCCGTCCCGTTTAACGGCGCCTTCTTCTCGTAGGCCTGCAACCAGACACTGTTTTTTTTCCTCACGCCCAAAAACTCGACACATCGTACGAATCCTTACTAAAACTATCTAGGATTGGAGGGTAGCGAGACTATTCATTTTTTAAATTGAAACAGAAGAAATGGGATTTAACAACTGCGAGGAATATTCGAAGGACTTTCAAAAAGGACTTCTCGATCGGATACTTTTTCCCTTTCGCCAGAAAAGACGTGTAGTACAAACTCTATCCAGCCAAATTTGTTGTGCGTCAGGGGTTCGTACCTTTCTTCGGCTATCCAGGATAGGAGAGAGAGAGAGAGAGAGAGATTTTTAATTTTTGAAATTAAAACAGGGAAAGGGGGTTCAGCCACCACGAGGAATTTTTGAAGGACTCTCGGAGACTCCCTCCGGGGCTCGTTAGGAGTTTCATGTAGCGTTAAAATAAGAAACGTCGCGCTGTACGGAGGTCATTTGCGGTCCACGACATTAGTGCATTTATGATAACGACGGTGCAAAGGCGTGTCGGAATAATGTCCTACAAGGCGAAATTCGGCTGGGCGACTCGACGGTACGATTAACGAGCGCGTCGAGTGCACCAATCTCGTTCCGCCTTCCTACCGGCCCCTGCCACCCCTTCATATGTGCGGCTCCACGTATATAATCACGTCGCACGTGCTGGTGTGTGTGCGTGTGTGTACTTACGCAGACCTGTTTCTCTTTTAAACACGAGAAGAGTACACGTAATTTTTCAACTCGAGCAATCCAAATGAAATTTCGCGAAAATACCAAAATTGAAAACCAGAGGCACGAGTACTGAAAATAGACGTCACGAAGGCTTTCGCAGTTTCGATAACCGTAAAAAACATTAAGAAGGATCGATCGAACAAGCAACGCGATATCTCGAAAACAAACGCGAGCTCTCGCGTAGCGAAACAAATTAGCCGTAGCGGCAACGTCGCTTGAATTTTCATTTTTCCCCCCTCGTTTGTTTATATTCCATTCTGGGTGGGTATATTTTTTCGGAATATAAGTCGACTATCGTGCGAGTGGAAATGCATGTAGAAACGTCACTGGACGAGCGAGCTCGTGTTTGCCTTGCGTATAGCTACTCTATACATATAGAAAGTGGGTTTTACTAGTTTCGAAACGAGTCTGGTTACAGGTGTCCCTGGCAATTACACATTCGCACTGTCTCTCTCTCTCTCTCTCTCTCTCTCTCCTTTTTTCTCTTCTCTTTCTCCCACTTTGTTCTCTTTTTCGCCCCCTCGCGACCTCTCTTTATCCTGTCTCCAGGGCTCTGGATCGAGGACGCACAGAACACACAGCCGGGTCGGCGGCCTTCGAGATCGATTCCCACCCTCAGCGCGCGCGGAAAGCTTCGACAATCGATTACAGGACAACGTGAAAATTTCCTACTCTCGGCTTTTTTCCTGTCGAAGGTCCGATATCCACCCCCCTACCCTCCGCCGGACCGTATAAACGAGCCCCAACTGAAAATTCGCGATAACGAAGAGCGAATCGAGGGCTCGATCGAACCGTTCGAACGACTTTTAATTACCTCCCGAAGACTATCCGGCGAAATTCCCATTTCGAGCGATTTCCTAGAATTTCCTATCCATTATCGATTATATCGCGACTCCGTTGTTCCCGTGTTTTCCCTTTCGTTTTACACGCGTAGCGTTTCCCGTTATGGAAAAGGCGAGCAATTTTTTATCTCCTCCGCAGCTTTTTGAATTTTCCCTTTGAATAAGAAGCCCCACCGATCGCGCACCGAAATGCAAATTCACGACTATCGTATTCCTGGCTAAAAAAGAGGAGGGGGAGGGGAGAAGTGGGTGAAAGAGGAAAAAAAAGTAGGAGAAAGATGGGAAAGAGGGTGAGTTGTGGGGAAAGGGGTGGGGGAGGGGGAAGGGGGCAGAAAAAAGGGGGAGAGAAATCGAGAAGGCGCGCGCGATGTGTCGAGCTTTCGAGTGGCCTGTTCCGAAACGCACCGTGTCGACGTCGCTCTTCTGGCCTCGACGTTCGTCATCTTTGGTTACGTTCTCATTCTTCTATCGTCACCTCCGCCGTCCCTCTCGGCATCTGCCTCACCGCCGGCACCCTCCGCCTCCGTTTCCACCTCCACCGGCTTCGCCACCTCCGCCAAAGCCGGGGCGCAACACGGTGCTGCTCTCACCCTCTGTATCCTACCGCTGCTCTCTTCTTTTTCCTCTCTACCCTCCTCGCACCTATTCCTCCACGTACACTGTATACCTCGACGATTATTTTCCCTGCTCGATCACTTTAATTTCTTTTTTTACTCGATCAACTCGCGACGTACGCGACTCTCTCGTAATCCCGCTGCGTGTGTATACGCCCAACGTTACGCACTTCTCCTCGACTTGGTCTCTTGGGCGAGAAAAGAAACTCGTTTCGATTGTTCGGAGCTGCGCTACAGAGGCTCTCTGTCTCTCTTCTCGGATCCGACTCCGACGACGGCTCTCCTAGCCGCTCGGCTCCGGCGCTCTGGAGAGGGTGTACCTCTCCCCACTACGCGGCTCCCGCGAGCCTGCGGACTGGACCAGCACGCATCCAGAGCTCATCCCCACCCGGGGTAGCAGCGCGAGGCTGTACCATCCCCGAACGCCCACCCCGCAGATCAATATTCTACTCAGCATCTACGGGGTGTGTACTCGCTCCGCTCGCGCGCGCTTCCATAGCGACGCCCGCGAACCGGCTTAGAGAGCGGCCAAGCTCGCGTCGTTGGAATCTGTTGCTCGCGCGAATCGATCCCCGTGCCCGCGATCGAGCTCCGTCTCTCTCTCTCTCTCTCTCTCTCTCTCTCTCTCTCTCTCTCTCTCTCTTGCTCGCTAGCTCACCCTACCGTTTCTCTCTAGCCGTGCCGTATGCCCACGCTAATTGCCTTCGGTAATCCGAAAATCTCCCTAGGTGGACCGATGCCACCGCATCGCGCGGCATGTCCGCTTTAAACCCAGCCGCCTACGGAATCTCCACGAGCGGCCCTGTGTCTTCTTTCGCCTACTCGAACTATCGCGGTGTAATTTAAACCCGCTGACTACCCAAAAACAAGCCGATGCTTTCCGGGATTTCTGCTCTCCGCTCTTCCACCTCGCCATATTTCTTCTCGCGTCGAAACTATGTAGCCGCGGTTCGCAGTTGTCCGTCAACGATTCTCTTTGTTGTTTTATCGATCGGAAATCATTCTCGGAGTCATTGCTTCTCGATGTTCCAATCGACTCGAGTATCGTCTGTGATGTAAGTGGTAGATATATTCGTTTCGTTTCTTCAACGAAGACAGTGAGCCATTCGCGATCACCATAGTAAGATAAATTACCCGCAAAAACTAACGTATGCTCATTTGGAGATCATTGACTACTCGTAAGCTTATCATCGGAGGATCATGCGCTCTCCTCTGTCATACGCAAGAAGGCGAGGTAATCATTTCGTTCAGATGGCGCTCAATGTTAGTTCTTTCTCGCTCGAGCATACCGACTGAGATGTGAGCATCTCGTGTTCTAACGCGCCATCTGTATTCAAGTCTGGTAATGTTCTTTCAAATTTCCCAATGTAATTGGTAAATTGAAACTGTGAACGGAGCTTTAGAACACTCCAGTGACCGCAATATACTGACGAAATTTATCAATCTATAGAATTTTATATTAATAAGACTGATTAATACTTATATAACTGAATGTCACAGCGCATATAAAATTCGAGTGATGCAAACAATAAAATTAAATTTTGGTAAAATAATGTTCGAGAACATAATAGATTTAATAATATCATACCATACCATTACTCGATACTTAATGTTATCTATAGTAATTATTCTTATCGTTTCTTCTGTTTTATCGATAACAGCAGTGTTCAATAGTATACTATGATAATAGGTTATCTATGCAAAATTATTTGCCTCCCCACAGAACATTTTTTTGCACCGAATACCAACCGTTATAACTTTCACAGTGTACGACAGAAGCCAAAGTCGAAGTTGACCCACCGTCGAAAAAGTAGATTTCACTATAGATCTGTAATCTTAAATCTCTGTAATCTTTGATTGCCAATGTCAGTTCAGGCATCTTTCGTAATTGATCAAACTACTTGTTTACCAATGAATTCAGAATCTCATACGTGTATATTATTCATCCCCCTCTTTCCCTTTTAAAAATAGAGGAAAATTCTATCGATTATTCTCAACGGTAATGAATTTGTTAAAATAACGAACAATGGAATTAACCGATTCGCGGATAATCGATCCAATGGCAATTGATACGTCGATTAGTCGTGAATATCTCTCTCTCTCGATAGGAAACGAAATTTAATTACACGCGAGAACGAAATGAACAAAATAAATCTATCTATTGAAATCGTTATAGAGATGAAAAAAATCAGGGAAGAGAGATTTAATTCGAGCTTAACGCTTTCCACCGAACACGAATAGATAATGAAGAGTGAATCCGCAATTTCATAGCATTGTCGTATCACTGAATCGAGCTCGTGCCACAATGGAAAAAAATTTGTCCGACGCTCGCTGCGTCTCGAATTTGTCTAGCGTTAACGATTTCTCGAACGACTATCCGTGAAAAGCGTATACCGGGTATCGTTTTGTGGCGCAATTTTCACAGTCGTCAAGACTACTGGCAACCGTAATCGCGATATACAAGAAATCGTATACGTATAGCTTGTATACACGCGTCCGCTGGGGTTGCAGGTATACGAGTATAGAATGGAGCGCGAGGGGTTCCCCGCACCTGGTCTTTCACCAAAGCGAAGGACCCACTCACGCCTCGAGGGCATCAATGCGCTTCCTCCCTCGCTCTGCCTTCTCTTTTTCATCTTCTCGCTCGCCACGGTCCGTTTTGTATACGAGGGGAGCCATCATAGAGGAATCTTTTCTCCTTTCTCGCCAAGAGACTGCACCATACAAAAAGTATTGAGAAAAATCAAACAATTTCCAAATTATTAAACACCTTTTGACGCAGCGCCATCCGTACATTTGGGTTGTTAAAGTCCAACGGATATCAAAGGGAAAGATCAACTTTAATCTGCATCCAGCTATTCGAAAGATCTTACCGGAGAACCTTATAGTGTAAAGTCTAAAACTAAAGTTAATTTGCGTAATATAGTTTTCTTCCGCGTTCCACTACGAATAACCTATGTTTCGACAAAAAAGTCGAGAGTGTTCGCCCGACTGAAAACTCGAGGATTACGCGTTGGGTGGAGGAAACAAAAACTACGAGAGAGAGGAAGACATTCCCAAGTGTCGTGTTTGTCAAAAAAAAAAGGCGAGAAATTTCTGGACGATATTGTGGTTTCCTCTCCCCGCCGCCTCGAAATCTAGCTAGCTCATTGTTCCGGCTATATGGGAGCCAAGTGCGAAGCATCGTCATTGTGTCCTCGCGCGCGCACGCGGCCGACAATGTGCGCAAGCTCGTGACCCGCGTCGGGCTTTGACTTCTGCTCCTCTCTCCCTCTCGGCCAGTCTCATTGGACTTTAATAGCGATTGCAGCATGGCACCAGGTGCCACGCCGTCAGCTCACCTCGAGTCCTTTCAAGGAATTTATTTACGGATCGCTCGTATCAAATAAGGATCACGCTCGCCTGAGCTCCTGTCGAAGAGAATAAAACTTTTTTGCTCTTCCTCGAAAACCTTTCTCTCTCGCTCTCTCGCTCTCTAGCGCGCGCTACTACTCTACGGTATGCAAGCGCGAAATGATCCTTTAATGCACAGGTTAAACAAATTAATCATCTCGAGGTCGACTCGCTGTTATTGACAAAGTGCATCGTATCGGGAGATTTACGATATCAGGGAAACGCATACAACGTAGCGAACAAACACGAGCCGGTGGCCCCTACCCCCCGTAATGTTGTTTCGCGCGTCAGATTTTACAACTGTTATTAACTCGCTCGTATAAGCTCACCTGCCCGTCCAATTCGATTTTCCTCCTATTCGTGGGGCGCGCGCGCCCGCGCGCGCGCGAGAGAGAGAGAGAGAGAGAGAGAGCTGCTCTTTTGTAAAACGCATATTTCTCTCCGCGATTTGCATAGTTTTCATACATCGGACTTATCCGATTAAACGCTCGATCCCTTCGAAAACTCGAAGCTCATTACGGTAATTGCGTCATTCGATTAAGTAGATTAATTAAACCATCGGCGCGTACTGTAGAGCCCGCAAAAAGGGGTCGAACGTACGGGCAATCGTTCCGAGTTGAATTTCGAAAGAAAGTACGTGCTCGCGCGCAGCGCTGGATATTGTTAATTCATCTGGAGTTTGGACGATTTTAGAAGTGGAAAGAGAGAAAGGGAGAAAGAGAGAGAGAGAGAGAGAGAGAGAGGGAGAGGGAGAATTAGTTTGGGGCGTTAAACGACGTAGTGGAGGCTTTCATAAATTAGGAGGAACACCCCTCTTGGGTCGTACGAAAACAGAAGACGTCTCGACGTGGCCATGAGCAGGGTTATGGCCGTTCGGGGAATACAATTGTTTGAGCTCGGCATACGTAAAAGGGCTGTGCATCTCGCGAGGCTTGTAACGATATGCCGAATCGTGCGATCTCGGAGTACCGTAACTACCGTCGAGAGCCAGCCGAATATAATTACAGAGGCCGCGAAGTTTCGTCCGGCGATGCGAAGTATTATTAAGATGCAAAACAATGCGCTGGCGGGGCCCTCAACCCTAATCGCGATGGCGATACACCCAATGCCATTAATTACGATTCATTACCGTAATAAAATTCCACACACCGGTTGGCGTATCGCTAACGTCACGTATTCCGCAAAACGTACGCGTGCCTCGAGCTCTCACTTTTTTTTTTCGGCCGGCGGCTTTATCGTATTTCGGCTTATTTCACCGAATTTTTATTCAACTCGCATTTCGTAACAAGCCGCCGGACGAGAGAGATTCATTTATTAATTAAACGTATTTTCACCCATGCGACCGAAATTCGTTCTCATTTTATTCACGCAGCGGTAGATATTACGGTTTATATAAAATACGATGATAATCTAATACGTCTGTTTGCAGCAGCATGCCAAATGGCGCGCCTCCGAGCGCGGCCGAAATATCTCATAATATAGGCGCCCCGTGACTGCCGCGGACCGCTGATATTAATTGCTGCTTTGTAAATTTTCACCAACAAAGAACATACACGCGACTCCCCATTTCCGTTTTACGCGCCAAAAGTTTTATGTACTAACGAGGTAATGTCCGCGAGTCGCGGGAGGTGGGGGAAGAGCCAAAAATAAAAGTAAGGTGTCGCATTTGTCTCCGATAATATCGCGTTGCGCGATATTTTATCGCGAGCGGTGGCTTTTAATTTTTTTTAATATCGCTTATCTCGCCGTGAAAAACTCGCCGAGAGTTTTTCGTGGGAAGAGCTCTCGACGAGTACTACGCGCTCGCGAGGAATCGGAAACGTGGGCTTTATCATCGATTCACGGTTATACTATTATTCAGCCAAGAGATACGCCATCGTAATATGTTTACCGTTCGGCGAACTGGTGCTTACGAAACCGAACTATAATACACGTAGTCCAAATCGAGTGCGCAGTTTGGCTTCTCCGCTTCGACATTCAATTTCTGTCCTTGAAACGATTCGTCCGTAGAGATCGCGGGGTGCGAAACCGGGTACTTCCCTTCATAAACCACGAGCGGGTCGATATCGTATTTCTGCTGGGGTTAATATCTGTTAAGTGAGCCATCGCGAGCCATTCCGCTCTCCCTTTTCCAAACTACGAGTATCCAGCGACTGTAAGCGGGATTTAAAAGCGTCCACCTCTCTCGGTCTTCCTCATTCCCCCGCATAGTGCAGCCGGAAATCTGATAGCGATGTACGAGCGCGATATATCGCGAAAAAAGTTTCTTTCGCAAAAGTTGCCCAGCTCTCGGGCTTTCTATCGGACGGACACTCGGTCTAGCTCGCGACCTATAATTTCGAGAGCTGATAAGACGGTCATTATCATTTCTGGTTATTGTTCGGTTACGATCGCGCACGTGAAATCGTGACCGCGGCAAGATTCGTATGTATACTAATACGCTTTTAATTGCCCGTTAAGCGTTGCCTTTTTCTATGCGCGATTGTTCCGAAACCTATCGAGCTCGATCGCATCCGCCGATAAAACTAACCGGGACACGGAGGGAAATAGATTGGTATGGTTTACCTTCAAAAAATGAAAGTACTCTCCGGATAATTTTATACTATACCTATCGCTATAAAATTAAATTCGATGCCGAGGTTGCGTACAGGATTATCTGTGTTCATTTAAATCCAATTTAGTCGTTACCATAAAGTCGAAAGTTATAATTGGCTAACAAAAAATTGTTCGAGATATCCTCTGTTCGAAGATACGGGATTACGTCGAGTCACCCTGTATATCGTTTATTTGTTTCCGCGCGATGCAGAAACAGATTGGACTCGAGCGTATCGGCGAGGGTCACTCTTATCGACGATAATTACCAGTGCGAAAGTTTTTCCCGCTTCCCCTCTTGGAATCGCGTCTAAGGACGCGTATGCGCGCGGACGTATATATATCTCCGAGGAATCGATCCTGTCGCCGGCATAAATCCAATTTTACGAGACTCGGGATCGGGGAGTGGTGCATCGGGCGCGCTCTAAGGGAAAGGAAAGCCCGAATTCCGCGGGGATCTGCGAGCTTTCGGCGACTTAACCGGCTCTCGTTTGCCCCGTTGCAGGGGTGCGATCCCTTGTCTCTTGGAGAGCTTCCTGAAAAAGAATCGTAAAGAGCCCGGCTCGGATGGAAATCGATATACACGCGACGTTCTCTCCCGGCGACCTTAACCTTACACTCGTCTCCTTGGGACGCCGCTATATCGGAGATTAATTCTGATATATCGTCCGCGTTCACGGGGAAACGAAGAGAGAGAGAGAGAGAGAGAGAGAGAGAGAGAGAGGGAGCGGTTTGGGGGTAAGAGGAGGGAGAGAAAGAGCCAATTTACGGGTAACATATTTTATTCGTATACGCGCGGGGGTGTCGCGAGCGGAGAGAACTGCCGAATATACGATATAAACAAGGATCGTAATCTCTATTAGCGCTCGCGGAGAAGCTCGCCTAGTCGTCTCGGCGCGCCACCGTCTCGCACAGCGTCAAAACAAATAAAATACATTTTTCCTCCAGTCTCGGGCTACTCTCCATAAAAGTTATCGTACTCTCGTTTGCATGGGAACGACGTCGACTCCTTTCGTCCGGCTTGAATCAGAAGTTCACAATGGACCGTTATGGAATAAAATTGATTCGAAGCGTGTCCGAAAAGAAGCGATAAAGATTCGCAAAACGAGAATGAAACGCCGAGACTGGCGTACGCGCGCATTACCCGCGGACGCGATAAACCGAAAAGGGTCTCTGATCGAACAGGAACGTACCGAGAGAGACTCTCCACCCCATACTCGATTTATCGCGATCAATTTCCAGTTGTATCGTCCGACGTTCCAGTTTTAGTACGTATTCTATTCGTCGCTCCACCGAATTTTTCGATTCCGTACGTAGAATCGCGATACGGGATCTATCGGAAACCGCGATACGAATACCGGCTAGGGAGGAGTGAAAAAAATTTGGAGAAATTCGATTTTCGAACGATAGGGCTCTCGGGGGAGCGGAACGAGCACGTAATTTTGAGATATCGCGAAAAATCGCGATGACACGTACTCGGGCGGGCGAGGAATCGAGGTTGCGCCGGCCCTGGACAGGCTCGCGAGTCGCATAGTGGGAGAGACTACTCCCGGAGCAGCGGAGTTGCCGTAAGTACACTAGTCGAGCGCGTTGGGGCGTCGGTGCCCCCCTACTTCTCTCCCTCCCTCTCTCGCTCTCCCTACCTAGTACTGTCTCTCTCCCTCGCTCTTCTCTCTCTCTCGAAGATCGGCCGCTCGCGGCGCTGCGTTCGCCGCCATACGGCAAACCGCCCGTCAGACCATTCGAGAGCGTCGGAGCGTCAGCATCGTAACCGTACGTCGTTGCATCGCGCTCGCGTTTTTTTTACGAATTCTCACCTCCGACGACTCGTCGCGCTTATCGCTACCCGCGACCTACCTCAGGATTAACTTCGACGGTCTCCCCAGCGGAGAGTTGGCGGTAAAAGTTCTTCTCTTCCTCGGCCTGGTGAAAATTCAGCCGCGAGGAGAACAAAGTGCGTGCGTGCGTTGTGAGAGAAGGCACGCGTGGAATGTTGCCGATAACGCCGAGCGATTCGCGATTCTCGACGCGCGCGTCATCTCCAAGCTCGACTCCGACGGGCTCGACGATGAGGCGACGATGAGGTCGACCCGCGCCGTTTTTTGAACCAGATATTCCACGCAGTGTGTTCTTGGTTTTGTTCCTCCAGCTTGGAAATAATATATATCGATATAGTTGTTTGTTCGATTGTTCATCGAGTTTGTTGTGATAATCAAGTGAGTTCTCGCGTGCAGGATTTGGCTTTGATTTTGGTCTCTCGCCTGGCTATCGTCGAGAACGCGAACGTCATGTGCCGTGCGAATGGGCCAGTCGGACGGGAGCAGCGTGATACACGGGATAGGAGCGCGAGAGAAATCGTATTCGCGGAGGTGAGTGAGAATTAATGGCGGCCTGTGCACAGTACGCCTCCGAGAGAAATCGCGATTGTAAACATGTGCGTCAGGGCCCAATGCGGGACCGATAACGATTGCGCAAACTGTTTCGTCTCGAGTCGCGAACCAAGAGCGCTTTATCGATTCGGATGTATGTATGTTTCTTTTTTTCGGTGTAATTCGCGGAATGAAAAGGAGGGTTTCGCCGAGGCACCGTTTGCGAAACTACCCCCCCCCCCCCCTCCCTCCCCCTTCCACCCCCACTCGGTACACAGTCACGTGTGTGAAAGATTAAAACCCGTCGGTCTCGAGCTCCCTCCTAGCTTGTTTACCGCTACGAACAATGAGCGACGGTCCCTCCAAGAATGCAAACGGAATACCCGTACAGTTCGTCTTTATCTATTTGTTAATCTGTGTATATGTATACACTCGTAGCGGGACTATTAAACGAAACTCGTATCGCGAGTTTTTTTGTTCCACGACTTCTTAGCGCAATCGCGGCACGATGGAGCGTGATAATTACGCGGAGTGGGCGGAGCCATCTCGCGCTAAACTTTAACAGCGGCCGGCTAAACAAGTCGTCGCGGTTTTAATGGCTCTGAAATAGTCATTGGGAAAAATATCGAGCCGCGAGCGTGGCCGACTGTTTTGGGTAAAACGGGGGGATTATCCGGGATGAGCCGGAGCGTTAAATCGTACGTTTACGACGTCGTCGTGCAGGACGACGGAATGAAAAACGACGAGGCGAGTTTCGAGTTAATAAGAGCGGCGCGTGGGCGCGGCTCGAGGGAAGAAAGAGGTAGCCTTTCGGCGAATAGACGAGAGCTGGCCCGTTTACCGTTCTTTAATATTTGATCCTCGCGGTTGACGTCGAGGTTCGATATCGCGAGGACGCCTCGTAAATCTCTTCGGTGTTTCATATTTTATTCCACGTGGCACGTCGAGTGTAACGCGACACTTTTCCACCGAAAGATCACAGCGAGGCTTTTCGGCTCGTCTCTCTCGTTCTCCGTCGCGCCAATTTTCTCTTCCTCTCTCGCTCTCCCTCTCGCGTACTTTATTTACCGTCCTCCTCGCACACGTACGAGCATTGTGGTAGACCGCAGAACTGGATATCGCCTTGCACCTTTCCACCCTGGAATTGTCCTCCGCGCGGGTATTCGTGTTTCCGCTTCGCAGGATTTCATATTAATTTATGAGACCGTAAAGTTAAAAAGAGGGAATGGCGTTATATGAAATTTTTTAAACGAGTACGAGCCGTGAGAGGAAAAATATGGAAATGTTCTCGGTTCGCGGAGCTCTCTCTACATATATCCCTCGGAGCCGTCCTGATTTATGAAAATGATCGAACAATTATCAATTTCCTCCCGAATCGATGGTACACGGAACTGAATTTCGTTCCGAAATTTATTTCAGTCGGCTAAATGCGATACACACGGTTTCTTACTAACGATTCCGTTTTTATCGCGTCGACTCGATTAAAAGGTGTGTTAGCGTCGATATATTTGGATAATCGAAATACAACCTTACCATTCAAATTCGACGTACGAGTTATCGGCTAAACACACACTCCTCCAAATATAATTAGAATAAAGTTAGTCGATACATAATTTGCTTTACAAATCAAAGAACTTTTTGTCCAGTTTCCTCTAATCTTTTTACGGTGTACATTTATAGCTGTTCGATTGTTCTACATTTGGTTAAACACGTTACTAGTTTTCGAGACAAACTCGATTCCTTCTCGGTTTGTCCCGGCGGCATTGATCGTGAAATTACCGCGCTTCCGTCGTCGCGGGTGGCAATAATTTTCGGCATTACGTGCGATTTATTTTTATTGCGTCGGTGCAGCTCCATCTTGGCGTCTAACAGATCGAAATTGGTGTGCGTGCGCGTGACGCGGGGAGGGAACCTGTCTACGTGAGAGAGCGCAGAGAGAGAGAGAGAGAGAGAAGAAGCTAGACCGGTAGTGCAACTTTTTTCTCTCGTCTCTCTTTCTTCCTGTCTCCCTCCCGTTCTTTGTACTTTTTTTTCACCGTGCGGCTCTCCGCAAGCCGCAGAGCCGCGAGAATCCTCCCGTTTAATGTCCTCCCGGGGAAACGAGCGAGCGAGCGAGCGCGCGCGCACCGAACAATAATTATTGTGCTCCGAATCGAATCGCTGATACCCGATACGCTAGCTATAGAGATCGCGAACGAACGTCAAGAGCATCCGAATTCGAGCACTCGATGCCGATTTCCTGGTGTCACTCGAATCTGTCAGTCCCACAACGGGAACCGCGACGCTATTATATCGTCCAAGAATATCGCTATCGTTTGTGTTTTCATACTCGCGCCCCCTCTTACCCCCTCTATACTTGCCGTATCAAAAGGTGTCTCGTTTCGTCATACGGTGTATTTTTTCTCCTCCGGCGCGTTTCGATAGCTCGGTCCAAACACCGAAGAAATAATACAGTGCTTCATTGTGGCGGACCCTTCGATCGAGGAGGAGAAAAAAAAATCAATTCTCCTCGAACGTTGCGTATATAGACTCTGGCCCGCACCGGTGCCGATATATACGTGTACGGGTACAGGGAAACGTAGGAATTTACGGATGTAGGGAAAGCGAGTTGAAAAATTTGAATAGCTCGACTCCGAACACTCATAAATCTACAACGTTTTCTACGATAAAGGAATTTCGGCTTTTTCGTTACTCTCTTTTTTCGATCGATCCTCGCTCGAAACTTCGAACGGGTTAAATACGAGCTTCTTCGGAGGTGATTTTCCGAATGATTGAGAAAGGAAAGCAAACCGAGAGAGAGAAAGAGAGGGGGAATTCGTTTCCCGACCGGCTCTGTACCTCTCAATCGATTCACCGAGATTTTAATTAGCCTCGCGATTGCGATTGTGCCGAGCATTAAAATTCCGAGTCGGCCTCGCCACAAGTGGTCGATGGTTTATCGATCAAACGCGGTTGGTCGTGGGCGGGAGGGGGGAAGGGGGTAGAAAAAGTACAGCTGTGGCGGGGGAGAGGGGGGTGTCGTAGGAGAACGTTTGCTTTTGTAACGCGCGAACCGAACGACGATGACTTACCGCATCTAACGACAGCTCGTACGTCACCGGTGTGTATATAAATTTATTTATTACGAAATGTATGAATTTACGACTCGCTATACATCATAATTCAGCGCGGACATTTCGAGAGCGAGGCGCGCACACACGGAGGGTTTGAAAGCTCCCGTAAAGCGTCCCGGATATTTATTTCGACGTATCCTCTCTCCCTCTCTCTCTCTCACTCTATTCGCCCCACTCGATGCGAAAAAAGGGATAAATATCGGTCCGAGAAAGACGTCATATTTATCGCGTACTTGCCGTAATCCTATCTACGTTTCGAAGCGCAAACTAAATCGCGTGACGCGCTCACTCGACTCGTCTAAAGGTACGTCAAGCTGCTCGGCTCGGTAGGTGCTTAGTTTTTAAACCGACATTGATTCGGCAAGGATTGAAAAACAAGCAAAATAGAATTTCTTTTTGAATGTTAGAATGTTTTTTGATTGAAAAATAAATTTTTAAAAAAATTAAACAAACGGTGAGTACTTAGTTACCAACATAATTAAAAAAAAAAAAAATAAACGAGGATATTTTTGTCAAAAATTTCAAAACTGTTTATTAAGCAAAGGACGCTGTTTCAGGATACTCTGTATAAATTCGAGGATGAAAAAAAATTTTGAACGCACCTTTATGTACGCGCCGAGCTCGTTTAGCACGCGTTGTTACATCGCGTTACCTCTACGGCTCTCGCTCATTAATATTTTTCAAGATGTGAAGCCCGAGAATCCTTTGACGCGCGATAACTCGGCGCGAAAAACCGCGTCAAAAGCCGAGGACGAAAAATCTCACGCGCGCGAGTGGGGGAGAGGCATCGTCGAGAAATAATTACGTCGTCTGGTACGGGAGGAAAAGTAAAATGTCATTTTTACTCGCGACGTTACCGCGTAATTCTTCCATGATTATGTAAATCGCAGACTGGATCGATCCCGAAGAGGCAGAACAGGCCGACCACCTGCCTCCGCCTCTCTCTCTCTCTCTCTGTCTCTTTCTCTCGTTCCTGACATCGCCGTCCGGCTGTTAACGATTTTGGCACGGCTCGCCGTCGCGCCTAGCACGAGCAACGCGAAATTCCGTTGCGGGACGGCCGCCACGCGGCCTTAATAAAAAAGAAGAGAGAGTGTGTGTGAGAGAGAGAGAGAGAGAGAGAGAGAGAAAAGTATGAAAAAAAGAAGAGCTTCGTCGCAGCCGGAATATGGTAATCCCTCGGCGCGCTACGGGCGAAAAAAACCATCGAATTAAACTAAAAGCACCTCCGAATTCGTTACCTTTTTCACTTTTCGCCGGCGCGCGGGTTGGGCCGCTCTTCCGCGTCATTATATCGATGCATTTTTCAAGACGTTTCCTTGACGCGAGTTAAAACAGCACCGACAGCCGCCCCCGAGAGTAGTTTCGTCGCGAGCTTTTTACTTCTCCTCGGCGAAGCGTCACTTCGGTCTCCCGGCGAGATGCCTCGCGAATTCGGTTAAAAGTTCTCGTCGGCTCGAGTTATTCGAGGTTCGAATTCTCTCGATACCCTCTCGCGGATTGACAAGAGTAGAGCGGACGAGGGGAGGGGACGATTTTCACTCTCTTGTTCACCCCCACAACGTTACGCGACTCCTGCGAGCGATAAACACGGCGAACGACGTCTAACGAAGAGAGGGCTCGATATAAACGATCCGGTGCGCGAGCCTCGAATAATTCGCGACTTTTACGATTCCCCGGGGTGCTCGCTACGGCCATAAGATAAAACCGCGTAACTCTTCTCTCTGTATATCTACGTCGGTGTACGTATAGCACTCCGCGGAACGGAAAAGAAAAGGAGCGGGGCGGGTTTTACGAGACGCGAGGCGAAAGAACCGACCCACCGCGTTGAAACTTGGCGCGCCGACGCGTTTTTCCGTATTTCATTTTGCCCGAACAAACGTCAGGGAGCGGCATTGTTAACAGCCACCAAAACCATAACCTCCGCCTCCTTCCTTGCTGGAGTAACGCGAGTGCGCGTGCATTGTTTTCCATTTGCATTTGCGCGCGCGACTCGTATCGAAACTTGTTTTCTCTCTTTCTCTCTCTCTTACCTTCTTCCTTTACTCCTCTCTCTTTCTCGTCCTCTTGTACAGTCCGTGAACTATAACTGTACCTAGAAACGGAGAAGCTTAGTTTCTTCGCAACAACGACGTTCGAGAGTTTACGCCACACACCGTCCGATTTTTTCATTTTCCACCGTCGGTAATTTAGCCGTGGCACGGAATAAACCGTTGCCGTTACCTTGACTACTCCCTTGCCGGCCATTTCCCTCTTGGTTTCGTTTTTTTTCCTCGTCCTTTTTCTTTTTTTTTTATCGCGGTATCGCGCCGTGCCATCGCGACTGCCCGACGACGTTGTCGACAATTTCGTTCCTTTCTCGTTTTCTCTCTCTCTCTCTCTCGCTCTCTCTTTCCCCACCGAAATCGCGTCTTTTCGCAGGCGGTCTCGGGCTCGCGGTCCGTATTATGCCGACTTTCGTCGCCTATTTACATTTTTCTTTATGGAACGAGGCAGCGCGCGCGGCGAGTCGAATTTGTAAACCGCATACGCTTCTCGACGAGAAGTGCATCCTAGAAGATATTCTTCTCCTCGTGTTTACGGATTTGCGCGATTGGTTTTTGCCTCGCCGCGAACCGAGCGCCGGATTCATCTCGCGAACTCGCCAGGAAACTTTCGAGACTACCAGGAATTACTTTGGGTTAAGGGGTTCCACTGCTGTGACGACCCGAAAATTTGGATAATTTAGAAAGATAAATTTCGAAGAGATATTAACGTAGCCGAGCACTGAATTTCATAAAATGTTAATTGCGAGAGATCGGAAGACCCACACTATAGTAGATTAAAAAATTGAAATTCGATGCGAGAATTTCAACTGTCGATCCCTAGCGCCATTCCGGAAGAATAGTAGAGCACACACGTGACGTACTCGAGCGACCTAACCGCGCGAGCTCGATCGCGAGAGCGTCGAAAATTTTCTAGCCGGAAAGTTCGCCGGCTAACGGGGCCACAAATACGGGTAGCCGTGCGCATACAGACGGCACCGTCGGTATAAACGTACCGGGAGTAGTTTGACGGAAATTAACGGTGCGTCGTTAATGGATTTGGTCGATTCGCGCTAACAAGCGCGATATCGCGTATCGAGTGTGTGACAAAGGAACCGCGGTAAAGGAGCAGAGAGACGCGAAACTCCGGCGAGAAAGTGCACGGAGATAGAAGCGGAGAGGGCGCATTTGCCGTCTGCTCGCGTACACGCGCTGATAGCCAGCGGCAAACAGACTCGGATTCGCGGAACGGACCTCTGCCGCGTTTGTATCTACCGCGTAGAGCCGTTGTACCTCGCCAAACATCGTCAGCGTTACGGCTCGGCGAATGTTAGTCACACACAAGCTTCCCCTTCCCTCTCTCCCTCTCTCTCTCTCTCTCTCTCTCTCTCGCTCTCTCTCGCCCTGTGTATAACGTTCCTATATACGCCTTCCGATCTCCGACTCCCCGCCGTTAATTGACTACCAAGATTATATTTATACGCTGTCTGTCAACTGGAACATTACGTTTATAGTTCGCGAAACAGATCCGTTTCGAGCGAGACTCGTAGACTGATCGGGTAATCGATACTATTATTGATAAACTGACCGCACCGAGCAACGTTCTGTTCGAAAAAGCATTTTATTCTGAAAATGACATCGGAAATTATGCAAACTCGGTAAATACAGTAGCATCCTGAACGGAAATAAACAACTCGATAAATATTATTAAAAATGGGAAAATTGTTGTTTTCGTTGCGGGGTTTTCTAGTAAAATGAAGGATCAATAGAGGAAGTACGAAACTGAGTATATTTGAAACTGACCAAATAAAAACTCGACCCTTGGCGAACCGTAGAAATTTTTTGATTCGAGCGAGTGTGTCGGATTTTGAAACACATTGATTTTCGCTGCTCCGATTTTTCCACGTAGCGCGACGAGAAAGATCGTATAATTGACTCTCTCTCTTTCGCGCGCGCGCGCGCTGGAACGCGCCAAAGAATTTCGCTGGTAACATCTTCCGGCTTGTTACGAGATTTTTTTTTTCTTTCTTCTTGCCCGGGCAAAAGGCGAGAAGGAATTCTTCGCGCGTCGTGTACCGGAGACGGTGAAAAATAATTACGCGTCACAGGTGGAGTGGGGAGGAGGGTCTCCCCGCGGGGGCCACAAAAGTTGCTTTGTCCCTCGGAATGTGACGGCGCGGTTGTATGAAGACTCGAGCGAGAGAGAAGGGTCGAGAATTAACTAGCGAAGAAACTGCCCGCCGTTAAATCATCTTACTTAGTTGAGTCGTCGTCGACGTTCTCGTACCCCTCGTCCCCGTCGCGGTTGACACAAACGAACCGCGCGCCGTGAGAAAAGGCACGAGACGACACCGTAAACAATCGGGTATCTCGTTAATTTCATCGGTGCCGCGAAAATTTTTCGACGTTGCGCGCTCGCGTTAATTTAGCTCGCGTAACGAGAAATTTTCTTTCTCGATAGGGCGAATATATAAAGACCAGTAGAAACGACATAATTCAGTGTCCGGGAATCGGCCGGTTACACATCGAAAGGACCCCCCTCGTGCTCGCGCGTGTGGGACAAAGCGGCGCAATTAACGAGAATAATTAACGGCTGACCGCGAAAACACGATTCCCAAATTTGACCTCGATGGGGCTCGAAATTCGCCCGACCGGGACTCGTCCTCTAGGCGTGGGCGAAAATTTCGTCGACGACAGCACCGTGGACAAATAAAAAGCTAAAACGTAATTCCGTAGGACGGGAATAAAACGAGCGCGAAACGAAAATGTTTGTTTCTGCTTTTATTTTTTTTTGTACTACACGACGCAACAACGTAACGACAAACGCGCGTATTTTGCGAGGACGTCAAAGCGAAAATTTCGTGTAATTGCTCGCAAGAAGATGCTAAACTCATTACGCGACGTCAATTACTAAGAAATTAGCGTTTAATCAGTCGACGTCCATGCGATTAACTTACTAAACCAATTACCGATAACTTGTATCTTCAAAGTGATCCTCGCCCTCGTTTAATGGACGGACAGGTGGAAAAATGCTAAATATTTCTCCTTTAAACAGATTCGCTCAAGGATGATTAAAACTCTCACGCAACAAAAGATTACCCGCGAAAATTCGTTACGAGTTGAGTTTCTATATTAGAATAAGCCGCGAGTTAATGGCCAAGTACACAATAAACTGGAGTATTTCATCGAGCTTCGAATCGCGTCCTCCCTCTCTCTCTCTCTCTCTTCTTCCTCTCTCCCTTCTGTATTAATATACTCCATCTCCTGGGTCGTTTAACGATTTATTTCGTATCCCTCGGCACGCAATTCCACAATAACGCGTCTTCCGTTGAGATTAACAAGGATATTGCGTTTCTTGAAATTATCAACTCCCTCGGTTCCGATCGATTTGGCGCGATAAGCCGCGCTCCTGGCAATCTCTTTAAAAGGGGCTTCGAAAGCCGCGAAAAAGCCAGCGTGGGACGACGATATTAAAACGGGAGGAGCGGTCCGGCTTGATATTTGAATCTCGTTTTTCTTCGTCAAACCGTGCACTCGGCTAGTTATATTATAAGGTGTCCCAGAACAACCATTTGTCCTCCGGATAGGGGATTGTAAATTTTACAACGGAATCATTTTTCCCCTACATTTTTCCCCTATGTACAGTTTATGAGCTATCTCAATTTTTTGTCACCCAATCAGAGTCTTCTAATTCTATGGGCATAGCTAGAATACAACCTATACATATATCCGAGTTCGTATAAAGTCAAACCGAAATCAAACCTCGTTAATCGACTTGGATCGTTTCAAACTTGACAAACTCTTCGGTAACGAAGGATGATAAGCCATTTGTGGGACACCCTGTAGTACCCAAGGCTAGCTATATATGAGAGGCAATGCGCGCACTCGACGTAATCGTTGGCACGCGTAATTTACGGTGCTAGTTCGCAAAGTCTTTAAACCTCCGCGTCGTTTCATTACTCGTGACGGCATTGCACCGATACCTCTCTCTCTCTCTCTCTCTCTTTCTCTCTCACTCGCTCTCTAGCTGTCCGTAGACTTTTAACGAAGCCGCACGCAAAGTTTCCACTTCCGTTTGTTGTCATGCCACTCGACGAATGCCGCCCCGTTCCCACCCACCGCAGTCACCGTTTTCGCGGACAACCAGGATATGACTTCTCGATCCTGGATATTAAAAAATTCCTATATGTAGATGTATAAGAATTCCTATGTACTATGTATGCGGATGTACATACGCCGTACGCAGAATACATAGGGAAAAGAAGATTATACCTCGTTTGGTAGTGAAACGAAATGCAAGATTGAATTGACGATGGAAAAACTTTCGAGAAGCTCTCGCTTATATACGATCAATTTCGCCGTTTTCGACATTCCCGCGAGTTACTTTGATATCGGAATAATATCGCAGCGAAATCTCAATCGAGTCTCCTCGGACGGGTCGGTGACGATGACGGGCTCAAATTGAACGTTACAAACGTTACGAACGTTAACAAACGTCGCGTCGACGATAATAACAGGGCACGCGACACACATTCCCGTCGTTTCATTAAAAATTCGGATAACGCGCGGTATATACGCTCACGTTGATTGGCTGTTGACGGAAGACCCGTCGCGATGCGAATAAAACGGGAAAACCGGTGGATTAAAAAATCAAATTGGCTCGGAAAAATTGAGAAAAATTCGATTCCTCAGGGTTGAGAGCGCGAGATTGTAGAAGGAGCGGTATACGCCAATCGATCGGCATTGATTGCGAAAAACCGGAGAGTGTTTAAATTCAGTCGCGAGACCATCCTCAATCTCGGCTTATGAAAAATTCAGCGCGTCCAAGTTACGCAACATGCGCGCTCGATGCAAAACTCGTTCGAATAACCACGCTGCTCGCAACGCGCTTGTAAATATAGCCGAATTTTTTTTTCACCTTCTTTCAACTCGTTGACCCGGAATATTTTCCGATCGCTCATACTCGTTAGCTAAACAAAAAAAAAGAGCTCGTTTCGTATTTTAAAAGATTTTTTTTTCAATAAGGATTTCTCATTTGCCAGTTTATTCAACAATTTTTGGTTTTCCATTGTGAAAGCGCTCACCGCGGTTAACTTTAGCCGCAAGTTGTTATAATCTGTCCGAATGAATTTCTTTATAACGATTAACGCGAGAAAAACTTTTTATTCTCATACCTCGCAAAACCGGTACCGACACTTTACTCAACTCGAATCGAATTTTATGTTTCAGGTGAGTTATCCAAGTGGCAAATTCGAAGTAAACGATTAGAGGGAATTCTCGCTGCTGGTGAAGGCGATCTTCGGGATGGACGATGGCGCTGTACAGCTGAGAACTAGATAGGAGAGGAGAGTGAGAGAGTGAGAGAGAGAGAGAGGTAGGGAGTTGGAAGTAACATTCCAAAGTTTCGGTCTATTTCCTCAGCGCAAAAACGAAGGCATCTGTTAGACGTGTGTGTATCGCGAAGAGATTCGGAACCCCGACCCAGATAAATACACGACGATCGTGTTCTAGCTCTGTATTTGTGGAAATGGCTGCTACGTACAGCCGGGAGAGCGCGTTTGCGTTGCCCCTTTCGATAAAATATACGACGTTGTCGGGTGATATATAGCTCGCGTGTTTGCGTAAGTAGAGGAAAGCGCGAGCGTATGGAGTGGCGTGAGCGCGAATCAAAATATCGCGTAAGAGAGACGCAGAGGAGGAAAAAAAAGGAGTCAGCCCGAGAGTTGGAAAATATAATCGTACGCGTCGGATGTACGCTTTTGGCGAAATTCTCCAGTGATCAGCGAACAGGATGTGAGAAGTAAGGAAGAAGGGGCTCGCCGGATACTCCGAATTCCTAATGCAATTCGCCTGAAGCGCCGTTGGGAAATGTCTCCCTCTCTCCCTCTCACACACTCTCGCTTTATCCTTAAAGCCCTTATATATAGCACGGTAGCTCGAGACGTACAGGGTGGTCCAGGGTGGTTTTTAGACGACGACTCTAGTTTTATTCGGAAAATGAAATTCTGGTCTAGAATCATTTATTTCGTCATCTATTTCATTGTTCGCTTTATTTCATTGAGCTACTTCATCGTGAGAGTAAGCACCAACTATAAAAACGTTGTACGATCTGGCCTGTTGATAGTATAAATCTACCTGCTACCGTTTTAAAAAGTTATATGGGTTATAAAATAGTTGTTATAAAAAAAAAATGAACGTGGACCGCTATATCCACTATCATCATTTATGTCCCAAAAATTATGAAAATTACACCGAAGGAATCGGTATGATTGTTTGATAAAAACAATTTGCTATTCTTTGACAGTTCGCGAGATGTAGTTATCGTTACTAGTGAACCACCCTGTATAGCAGAACTCGAGATATATCCATCGACGCAAGAAAGCTGTAAAGCGGCGAATAATCATTTTCGGGACGAAATTCACAGGCTGGCAATAAAAAGTTAACTAGCTTCTCTTCCCCGCGTGGCGAACTCGACGTTATACGAGCTCACGTCTCGCACGGCGCTCGATTATCGTCCCCGTAGATCTCTCGCGTCTCGCGACATCGACGCGGCACCGCCGACGAATCTCACGGCTTCGCAAAACCCATCGGCGAATCGGGCTCTCTCCTCTTTTTTACGACGCGATCGGCTATAAAATAATAAAACGATCGGCATATTCGGAGGGGAAAAGCGCCTCTAACTGCAATTACATATTCAGACTGGCAATCTCATTACTCGAGAGCGATGCACGGGGTGCCGGGCGTCACCCCCAACGGGTTCAGATTCCCCTGCGGGGCCGAAACCCGTCAACGAGCGATTGGGGTGAGATTGTCCTACCTCATACATTATTTATATATATATTTCGCTCGGCGAGATATTTAATTACGCTCGGGGAGCGGCCGTATGTTCGATCTCGATATCCGCGCGCGCGCTCGCGGGACGACGCAGCCTCGCGAAATTCGCGAAGACTTCCGGAGTCAGAATCCATTTCGCGACGTCGGTTTTTCTCGACGTCCCGGAGCCATTAGCCCGGTTTTGCATAATGGAGCTACGTCCCGATAGTGTTACCGAGAATTATTACGCATATGACAATAATTACGCGCGATCAGTCATCTCTCTCTCTCCCCCCTCTCCCTCCCTTCCTCCTTCGTAGCCTCCCGACGCCGCCATACTGCACACCGGCGGAACGCCTAAATTTGCATCATTATGACGTGACGCGTCCGGGTGAAGGAGAGCGGGTAGTTCTCTCGGCATTGTGCACCTCGCGTATATACGAGTGCAAAATCAATGCAAATTTAAGCGCGCCGGGTATTCTAGCGCGAACGACCGCGCACCGGTACCTGCGGAGAAAGAACAGGAGGGCTCCGAGTTTTTTTACATCGAAGAATTGAGAGAAGAATGTCTATTTATCTTCGACTATTTTTGTAAAAATTAGGTGTATTCTCGGAATAGTGACATCTTATCTGCGATCTATTGGTTTACCACTACAACTGGCAGAAATTTATCAAGAAAATTTCAGAAGCAACAGAATTTGTCATAATTTTTAGTTCCTAAATATGTACAATAAACTATTCTGTAATAATTTGGAATAGAGTTTCTATATCGCGCTCCTTCAGCTCGTTCATGCATTGTTTGCTCATTTCTAGCTTGTTATAATTGTTCATAATTAATTTGAATTTCGTTCTCCTTTCATCTCTCTCCTCTTATTCTCTGGCCATGGATTTTGCCATCGTTACTAGTTAAGAAAGAATAAAAAATGAGAATTGACATAGCCAAGGTAAAATTTCGTTGGCTATTCGACGATTGGAACCGATGTCGATATAAACGTCGCGGGAATTCGCGTCGAATACCGTGAATTCTTATCGTTCTCGCGCGACGCCGTAGTACGAAAATTTCTCGCATGCCCTCTACCCCATGGCCCCGCCCGTACGCGCATTTATAAATTTGTGGACACGCTTGTAGCAAAGTATGCCCGGGGTGTTTGCGATTCGACGAGGATGGCGGAAAGGGGGTGGGTATAATTCACGATCTATGGGCTCTGCCTCGCGCGTGCACAAAAGCTCGAGTGGGTATCGCACTCGACACGCGATTATAGCGAGCGCTAGTGAAAAACTCCCGTTTCGAAAGTCCTTAAATTTTAATGTAAAGCTCTCCCCGCGTATAACGTCGGTGAATTAGGCGAGGCGGTATTATATCGCGCACTCGGGCTTGCATTAAACGAGCAACGGAGAATACGTCATCCAAAAAAGATAAAGACCCCCTATTATATAGGTGGGAGAGAACCGTAAAGCCCGGCTATTGCCGCGTTCGGAAGGAGACGGGGGGAAAAGAAGGGGGTCGGGGTTGCACTCTATATTGCGTTCGAAAAACATTCAAGATGGGTGGTATACGAGCGCTCGAAACGCATCCGGAGTAACGTAACGACCGAGAGAGATGGATTTTGATAGACCCCTCCGTCGGCTAAGCCGATTAACTCGCTTTCAACGCTCGCTTTCGAGTCCGTGCGTTACAAAAATCCTCAAAACTCCAACTCTTTATTCGAGTTACGTGTACAAAGATGGGCGTTACAGCGGAGACGCGAATCTCGTTAGCGACGCTCGCGTTCCTACGCTGAAACTCGTGACGTTTACGAGGACGGGGCGCGGTGGAAACAAACATTGGCGAACTTCTCGTCGCAAGACGCGCACCAATTTATACTCCTTCTCCCCTCCACCCCCCTCCTTCCCTTTTACTCTTCTTATCTCTGGAAAAGTGTTTCTAATCTGTCGGGGGGTGGGGCCCGAACGGTTGCGGTCATACGACAAGCAATTCCGGACGGCTGTTATTCGGAAAACCTGTTACCTGTAATCCTCCACTTACGATCCTTACGAGACGGTAATTCGAGGAGCGTTTTACTCCCGGACTGGTACACCGGCCTCTACGCGCCCGCCGAAGACGAGACTTTTCCTCGCTCGATTCACGATAAAGATAAAATTTCAACGCCCCGGGCTTTCGGTAGACCGATTTACCTAGGCTATCTGCCGAGAAAGGGAAAGAGATCTCCGACACTGTTGTCGCGATACAAAACGAATAATTACTCGAGGAGTTATCTGATCTGGAAAAACTTTTCTCGGGTCGATCGGTACCGGTAGCAGGTATAGATAGACATGTACACCACGGCTAGTACTGCAATCGAGAGAATTCGGTTTTTCGATTTTACCGCATCGATTAGTTGGGAACGAAGAGATAAAATTGACTGTAGAAAAATAGTAAATCGCGCTGAAAATTTCTCTGTGTACAGAGAGGGAAAAACGGCATTCTCGTTGCGGCTTGTAGCGCAGAGTTCGATAGGCGGGAACCGCGAACGTCAAGTCTATTATTAATATGCACTCGTACGGACGATTAAACGCGGGCTCGCGCGCTATGTACCCCGGCCGATAATTATTTGCGGTGTAGTTACGCCAGCCCGATTCTCCAAACCGCAATTGACGCGTGCGCTCGCGCTGCCTCGCTCTCTACTATTCAAACGGATTACGTAGGAGGAACAAAAAACCATCGAGTTCTTTGTTCCTTTCATCCGACGTGTTCTTTCGTTCCATCGGTTACGGATTGTAAACTTTTCGCGCGTATCAGCTTTTTCGATTTTATTTATTTAAATATTTATTCTCGTTTCTCGTCCGTTTTTTTCCACTCTCTCTCTCTCTCTCTCTCTCTCTCTTCCTCTCCCTCTCTGTAACCATTTTTACATTTCACGACACCAGTGAAATACAGGCGGCATTAAAATACGCGTCGCACAATAGCGGCGCGAAATGAAAATTTATAATGGAAATTGCACCCGGTTGGGTGGGGCTTTTGTATATATATACACTTTCGAATTGCGATCGCTCGGCCAATATGGCCAATATAAATAAATAATACGTACACCGACCGCGTATCAATATTTTATACGACCGACACGTATACGATGCATTAATGAATACAGGTTAATTCGAAATCGAGTCGTATTCCCCATTTCCATATAAACCCTCGTCGCGTCCGTGCCCGCGCTTATAATGTCCAGTACGCGCCGTTAGGTATCGCGTGTCGTCGGATAATTTCAAATAAATTAAATACGACCGTCGAGCCGGTCTAACTCGCCGAAATTGGTGATTTTCAATCGAGCGTGTACGTGTATTAGAAGAGCCGGAAACTCGATCGCGTCATCGGTGTCTAATATATATTTCTCGAAAATTTCCAGCGCAAACAGACCCTTTAATCTTCTCACGACGGCGTCTCCGGGAGCCTGAGCTCGCTCGCGCATGCTCGCTCGTGTGCATCCAGACGTAAGGGAGTATACAACTCCTGGAGATTTTTTCCTAACCCCCGCGTGTAGGTACCCGTCAGCTTTTCGGGCTGGTTATGGTTTGAGAGGGGTTCTCCGGAAAGACATTCAACTGCATCGTCTGCTCCCTTGGTAACGAAATGCCATTACCAGGCAACTCTCCCTCTCTCTTTCTCTCTCTCTCTCGTCGCCCTTTCGATGCAACGTCGCACTCCTCTGCTTTTAATTAGGAAGAAGGGAGCGCGACACGATGCACAAAGAACTCGCTGCGTCGGCGACATCGGCACGACGGAAGCTCGACAAATAAATTAACGAATTAGGAGGTGAATCTCGGCGCGTTATTTACATTTGATTTCGTGACAAGTTTTACTTTGGTTTTACATAGACGGCAAGAGCGAGGTAGCCCGTGATGCGGCGTTTGTTACAAACGTGTACTTTTGTACCTCGGAATTACAGGACCCAGCGAGTCAAAAAATGAGACACTTTTAACTCGAAACTACAAAAAAAAGTCGTAAAAATGTTAACTTTTACATCTTAGTCTCGAAAATTGTATTTAAAAGTTGAAATTAAGATAAAATTTGATACTGTTTTTAAAATTAAATTTGAATTCGAATATCAACTCAAACTAAAGAGGAATTTCGTAATAAATCATTTGAATAAACTCCGAAGACTTTTCTAGAATGTAGAACGCGATAATTAACTGGAAATAATGTTACGAGAATGTGGGCCCCTGAGCTCTCGAAAAAGTCACGATACACAGCTCAATCTTATGGAGCTAGGCGAGATCTGCAGGACATTAGGGCTCTCGAGTGAGAGAAATAGCCATAAGCGTCGAGCCATAATCGAGAATTTCTTCTCTCGCGATCGGTAAATGTAGGTCCGGACAGCTGGGAGTTGCTGCGCTCTCTCGTACACGCGAGATAGCTCGGGTGTACGTGTACGGCATAGGGGTGGCACGTATTAATGCCCCCGACTAGCGAGTAAAACGAATGATTTGTTAGGGTGGCTTAAGCTTCGTTACTGTGGCTGCTTCGCCGAGAGAGAGAGAGAGAGAGAGAGGCAAATGGAGGTACGTGCGAGGCGGAGAGGATTTGCCCGGGATGAGCGAAATGGGATAGAGAAGGACGCCCGTAGGAAATGGAGGAGGGAAAAAAGGTGAGATAGGTGGACGAGGTAATAAACGAGGGAGATGAAAATGGAAAGATGCGGGAGGGAGGGAGAGAAGGAGACGATCAAAGAACGGAAGAGCGAGATAGGATAGAGTGAAAAAGAAGCGAGAGGAGGACGCGAGCTCGCAAGGACGGTGCCGTGCGAGCGGGTCCCGTCTCATCTACTTGATTGCATCGGCCGGATTACAGCCGGGCTTTAACGCGTCCCTCCCTCGGGACCCCCTCGCTCGACCAAAAAAACAAGACCGAGCTTCTTCACACTCAAACTTCCCGAGAATAATTTTCACTTCCACGCAGGTAGCTCTCGCCGCGTTAAATTTAACGATATCGCTCGGCGTGGAATCGATCGGAGAACTCGCGACTAATTTAAGGACCACGAATTGTGCGGTTCGGGTGACCGATTAGTTTCATTCTGAGTGAATCTTTTTGCGGCCTGATTATATGTAGTAACATCCAAATTGTAGGGTAGGTAGCTGTGTTACTGTAGCGAGCGTACAAGGAGTATCCCAAAAAAATACATTTCATTTCAAAATATACTCTCGTCCAGACAGAATTAATCTTTTCTTCGCCATGATCTTTTTTACAAGCTCTCACCCGAGAGAAAAATTTCGAGTATACGCACAGTCAACGGAGTATTCTAAGTCTACCAAATAGTATACATTTGTGCCACTGGGTAGATTGGTGGTATACTCCAAAGTATACGAATTGTCAACGAACCG
>NCVS01000527.1:482117-500089 GCA_003055095.1 Goniozus legneri | reverse complement strand
CTTGATCCAGGCTGGATAAGTTGATACAGTTTCTTGATCAAGCATGGATCAAATCTGTAAGAGAATTTCTAGTCGGGTTAACGAAGCTATTTTTAAACACAGAAGATTTTTCGTCGCGGACGAATCGAATCGCAGAGCGCGTGGCGGGCGAAATTGGCGAGTCGGACCTCGTAAACGTCGTTATCGAACCTCGCGAATCGGGTTATATCAACGTCATTGATAACGCTCGTCTCCCTCTACCGCTTTCCTCGTCAAAAGTCCCATAGCTCACGAGGCCAGAGCGACGTTCTTCGGCGTTATCGACGTCCCGACTAATGCAGTTTTTTTTACGGTCCACGAGCTGGAGCACGACGAGAGAGGAACAGAGGAAGCGAGGAAGAGAGAGAGGGAGAGAATGTAGGGCACGGATGGAAGGTGGGATTAAGGGGGACGGAAAACGCGAGATTTTATCGCCAGGGCGAGGGCCAATTGACGCGAATTGCAGTCGAAGTTCGCTCGATAACGAGAGAAAAGGGCGGTAATATTCTACCCTGGGAAGGGAGAAGTAGACGTCATAGATCATTCGCTGGAAAACAGTACTTGCCTCGATCTCTCTCTCTCTCTCTCTCTCTCTCTCTCTCTCTCGCTCTCTCTTTCTCTCGCACTTCTTCGTTGTAAATTTGTGCCCCACGGCAGTCGACGATCGAGCCACCAGCTCTCTTTCTCTCTCCCTCTCTTCTTCCTTCAACTGCCACCGGTATTCCCCGAGTGAAAAAAAATTCTGCGTAGATGAGTTATGAAACTTATATTCGCTTTCGAAGAAACTCTCCGTGCTACGGAAAAACTTTCCACGGTCTTCGTTATTCCGTCTCCTTTTTCGCGAGAGGCGTCGAAATAAAAATTTATTATTAAAATAATAAGCTCGTAATTATCGTGACGAAGAGAAATAGCGACGTATCATTTGCACTCTTGGCGCGAAGTTTGCGAAGATAAGCGATGAGAGGGAACAAGAGAGACAGGGAGGGGGAGTAAGCGCGAGAGAGTTGGAAAATTCGCGCGCAGCGCATTCGTCCGTTGATAATACATCAGCCGGAATAACCGAATGTCCCGGGCTATTGGTTTTTTGTCGATGCAATAGATTTTCGCGAAAATATAAATCGTTTCGCACGGCGGTAAATTAGTCGCGAATAATCGTCCCACCCCGTACCAAAACGCAGCCTCGTTTGTGTCGCGACGAGAAAAAAAGAGCGAAAGGCAAAATTTTCCATCCGGGAAGAAAAAATCCTATCAAACTCCGTATAAACCGTGGTATAAACTTCTAGACTCGGTCGGAATATACAGAGTGAGAGAGAGCGAGAGAGAGCTCGTCGCGTGGACGGTTAGCGATATTCGAGGTGGCGTCTCGCGTACACAGTTATTCCATAAATCGAAGTTTCCAGCGTGGGTATTGCCTCGATCAAATCCGATTATTTCTAAACGCGGAGTGTACCGAGGGGGAGGGGGGTGGGTGAGACGGACAGGAGCGAAACTCGAGCAAGTTTCGTCGCGGGCGAGACGATAGGAGTTTACGGCGTGTGGAAAACCGGTTGAATTTATACCGGTGCGCGTATAGGGAAGAGGTGGCTTGCGAGGTCGTGGCATAAATCGATGCGCAGCACGTGGATGTGTCGTGTCGTAAACACCCGTACGTTCCGCGCGCTCTCGTTCTCGCAGAAGGGTGAGCGAGAAACGCGAGGGTGTCCTTTATGCAATTTGCCTCCCTCCAGTACCCTCTCACCGTTCTTTACCATCGCGTGAAAAGTGTGTCGTGTCGTTCCTTTTTTTCCCTCTCTCTCTCTCTCTCTCTCTCTCTCTCTCTCTCTCTCTCTCTTCGCCGAAACCGCCGCCACGCCTCGTTTATTTACAAATAGCACCAGGCGAATTTGGAAATCCACTCGAGGATTTTCGACCCGCGTATTTCGCATTTCCGTTCGCGATATACAACTGTGTATTTACATGTAATACCAAAGTTGCTCGAATTTTCGGCAAATATATTTCGCAACACGAAAACTCGGAATTTGATAATAAAAAAATATGCGTTCGAGAGTTTCGTATTATGTAATGCATGAACATGAACAATAGAGGCTGAGTCTTTTATTTTTTCATTTTTCATTTGGTGGAATGAAGGGGGGGGGGAGGAATGTAGGTACACGCGAGGTTTGTGAATTGTAAATATTCGACGCGCACGAGGAATAAATCAATCGCGCGTTGTTTCGGGAGCGGCGCTAACGATCGCCGATGATTTATTCGATCTGGTGTAACATCGATTTTAATTCAACGCGATTTTCGATGACTCGGCCGTAACGCGCCGATGACGTTATCGTCCGCGGTATCGAAATCGATTTTACGGGACGACCCGGGTCGTGCGTGTCCTGCGAACTTTATTAACGTAGTTGCAATTTCGCGAGGAACGAAAATATTTCCCGAGGCTGGTGAAATACGCGATTTCTGCCATTAACGATTTCGACTTTTCCGGGCTGTTTGGCTCGCCCGGTCAGCCGGATCCGCTCTTCAATTTCTTCTCCGAAGTAATTTCGGCGCGAGCGAGCGCGCGCCATCGGGAGCGACGCGATCGGGATAAGACTGGCGCGCATATAGAGGAGAGAAGGATTTTTTTCCTCCCGCGCGCGTTTTCGGGGCTTTTACGATTGGTGGCTCGGGGCGTCTATGTATGTATATGTGGATGGTATGAGGTGCTCTATATACGGGAGCGCGGATTTCGTCGGGATAAAGGTATATATCGGTCGGATATTCAATGAAGAGAGAGGAGCCTACAGCGGGGCCGTTATTAAGAAACCCGCACGTGAGTGAGGGACCGAATCGTTCGGCATAACAAATACGGGAATATAACCGGTGTTAGAGCGAATCTCTCTCTATCTCTTTATCCGTCTCTTTCTCTCTCTCTCTTTCTTCCTCTTTCTCCTCTTTTTTCCGTGGCGACACGCGAAATCGATTATGTCTGCGGGTAGGAAGAATCGTTACCTCTTCTTTTTTACTGTCCCTTCCGCTCGACGCGCACGGTGCGGGACGACTCCATTCGTCTCGACGTAACGGTGGCTGTTTCATAAATAAGCCGGGGGTACCCCCCTCCCCCCATCCTAATGCCGAAATTCAACGAAACTCGCGCACTCGTAAAGCCACCCTTCTACCCTCCCGCGAATATACGACAAAGGGAACGAGGGAGACTTTAACGAGGACGAAAATCGCTCTTAACGATTATGATCTCGAATCAATTATTTCGGCCGAATCCCTCCAAAGGACCCTTCTTTCCTCGTTTTTTAATTTACATCCCAATAAAAGTTTATCAAATTCCAATTTTCCCCCTTTCTCTTACTTTCTCTCACGGAAAATTATCTCGGAGTCTGGAATCGTGAAATTCCGTGGTGAGGGTGGTTCCTTTCAAGGATCGGGGCGAGCCATATCCTTTGAAAAAGCGAGTTCCTTCGATCCAATATCGAGCCCGAATAACTCTTTTTCCCTTCTATGGTTCCCCGTATCACCTTCGGCGTCGTTCGAATCCTACACGGTGATTTCGCGTGCGTGCGAGATTATCGCATCGTGTAATTCACGAGACTCGGAACACAATCTATTACCCCGTTCGGCGCGTATAATACATACGTTTAAGAGGGGGGTGGGAAATCGTTTCTCCGAGATGAATCGGCGCGTGCTCCCCATTCACGGAGCCCGACGATGAAAGTCAATGCGCGAGTGATTCGACGGCTTCGGAGAGCGAGAGAGAAACTCGCCAATGGCGCGCACGATCGTTCTCTGCTCGCGGAATCTCCGATGGAACGACCGAATCGACATTCGGAAATAATTTTCCCGCTTCTCTCTCTCTCTCTCTCTCTCTCTCTCATACCCCGATCGATTCACCTCATCCGATTCAATCCGAAATTGCTCATATAGTATATTACGAACGCCAACTTTTTTCATCTAGAAATAAGGTACGCACCGTATATAAATTGCTATCTCGCGAACACAGCGAGAGTTACGGAAAGTCGGACGTACAATACCGTAATTATGAAAATGTTAAAACGTTTTTAGATTTTTTTTTTACCGAAATATATAGAAAGAAGTTTCGGCGAGTAATTCGAACAATGGTCGATGCGATATTAAACAAATTAATAAAAACAACTTACTCGACCGAAATTTCGCTATTTCGGTGTTTTGTTTACGAAGTAGCGGTATAGCGTTAGCGGCTCGCCAACTACGTCGAAACTCGATACGTTTAACGCAACAACTTCGTGGGGGAGTAGGCGGGAAATTTCACGGAAGATCGTGAAAGCAAAACCGTTCGGCGCCGGTAAGAAAGTCAGGGATGGGGGCAAGGGGTGACGAAAGTGCCAGCGAGTTTCGCATCTTATCGCACGGCGAGTACGTTTAATCGCCGGAATCAGCCGAGCTATATCCTATCGACCGTAACGCGACCTCCACTTTGAGCGGGAGAATTATAATTCCCTCTCGCAAACTCCGCTCTCCAAATTTCCCCCTTTTTACTCCCGAGGAGGAGAAAAAGGGCTACGATAATTTTCATTCGACCCGTATCTCATCGTCGATATAACTCGCATAATACCGCATTTCTCTTCGTTATACCCAGACTTTCGGCGGATAATTAAAACAAAAGAGTTTTCATCATGCGTGTATAATACACACACTCGGGGTTCGGAAAGGAAGAATTATTCTTGCACCGACGCCGTATGCAATGTGGAGCGCTCTCTTTTGTTTATTATCGCGAGGCGCGGGAATGAGCAACGAATATAAATCGAGAATACGATTTATCGATAGCGGATAGTGGATACGCGCGCGTGTATACGTAGGCGGACTCGATTGGAGGTCGGAACTAAAAAAGAAGAACGGAGAAATTTGTAGAGACAGTGGCACGGTATAGAGACACACCCGGTGTACATATCGAGAACTCGGACACGAATTTAATCTCCGCACATCAAACTTCCATTCCCGCGGTCCGTTTCGGCTTTGTGTGTACACACACCGACGGGAGCCCAGCGCGGTTGTCGTTTCGCGACAGAAAACGAAAACTCTCGCACTAAATGTCGCTGTGTTCCATACCTGTGTCTCCGTTAGAATCGTTTTTTTATCGCTCGCTCGATAAGACTATACGTTTTTTTTTTGCATGCGCGCACAATTTCGAACTGAAAATCGAGACTGCGCTTCCTCAGACGAATATGTCGACTGAGTTTCGTTGTTTCGATTCTCTCAGTGATTCTTTTTTCGTTCAATCAATTTTTCCCCCCACTCCTTTTTTTCAAATACAAACGAGATATGAATATTGAGAAATTTACGGTCATACTTCGTCCCTGTCTTTTTCTGGCGAGAACCGGGGGAGAAATTGACTCGAGTTTCATCCCGATTCGACGGTCGGTGAAATACACGAAGTCGAAGAAGGAATGAAAGCGCGCGGGTTCGAATGAGCATCGGGGTGTGTACACGTCGACGCCAGCGAAAGGAAATTTACATTTGTTTAAGTTCGCTGGACCGTATTATCGAACCCTCCCACGGTCTTCCGGAAATAATAACGTAATCGCGTTACGGTTCGTTACGATTGGAAATTCGCGCGATTATACGTCGGATGTGCTAATACACTATATACGTACGTGTGTACCCATACGTACGCGTGTGTATATAATATATATGATATATCGAGCGAACGATGCTCGACTATCTCTATGGGCCCGCGAAATTATTACACACGCCACGTCGGGCTTTTCGTTCTCAATTAATTTCCCGAGGCACGCGGCCCAGCATTGATTTTACGTGCTCGCACTCTGCAATGCTATATCGCTTCGACGTGTAATTAGTTATCCAGCGTACTGTCTTTCCAGCCCGGTAAAAACCGAAGGCCAATTATCGACTCGGGGCTCGAAAAAATAGGAACTGTTTTGCGTTTGTAACACTCGCGACATCTCGAACCTTAATTAGCGCTTCGTCTTTCGTTTCGAATATAGCGATATATAACAATCGAGCGTATAGCGCCATAGACGCACAATGGCAGCCTGTGATAATGAGATTCGAGTTACACGGACAGAAATCTTTCTTTCCCGTTATTCGATTATCGTGTTACTCATTGTAGCGGATCACACAGGATTGACGATACGAACTACAATGCTATAAATCGCAACTAATGCGAAAAGTCAAAAAATCCACATGATAAAAGAAGATTTTATAAATTCACATGGGCAGAATGATGTTTATCGAAAAGTCGACACACTGTAATGAAACTCGAGTATAGAATTGTTGTTTAGCGGGATTACCGGAGGAATTGTTACTCACGTGTGTGCCGAAGGGACGGGACGAGGTGCATTATGAACGAATCGAGTCACGAAGCAACGACGAAGTGGGCCGGCGGGGAGAATTCCGGACGAGTCTCCCGCTCGACGGTGCTTCCTTGGACGAAAACCGCATACTTATGTGTGTACACACCGGAAAATCGTGCAGGGAAAAGTGTCCCCTGTCCCTCCCTCTACCCCTCTCCTCTATACGCGGCCTCCTCGGCTCGTTACCGCTATTTATCTCTCTTTCTCGCTCTCTCTCTCTCTACCCCCCGCCCCCATCCTTCTATCCGTGTTTCTTCTCTCATCCTATTTTCCTTCCTCCGAGTTTTTTTTCTCTTAGTTACGGGGGCGAAACACAGCGAGAGCGGCACTTGTCACGTCGAAACGACCGTCCGGGATTTCGGCGCTAGCTGGAATATTTTTGGACGTTAGCCATTATCGAGGGGGACTGGAGCGAGAGGGGGGTTGCTTCGTGCGCACCCCGCGGCGACTACCGAGAATTGGATCGGTGAGCTCGCGCTCTACCTACACATGCAATATGTGTGTGTGTGCAAGCGCGAGAGTGAGAGAGCGTGTGTATACACGCGAGGTTTCATTTATTTTCCACTACCGGGCGAAACGGACGGAACGCCTGACGCGCTTATCCCGTCGATATCGTATTTCGCGCAAAATGCCTCAGCGCAAAACAATTTATTTTCTTCGATTCTGTAGTTTATGTTTTTCATTTTGTTTACTTTTTCTCAACCTCATTCCGCCCGGAACGAAAAGGAAGATCGGAATTTAATCTTTGGTGGGCAATTAACGAACTCAAGAAGGCCGGATCTTCGCGTTTCGTTCGATTTTTCCGTGTTCTATCGTCGGTTGGCGCGAGCGCGGATCGGTATATCGGCCAGTCCTTTTTCCACGTTCCTCCTAATTGTCGACCGGGAGCAATTACGCGGGTAACATTAATTAGCCCTCACGGTTAATTAACCCTCGTCCACTTTATTCTTACCTCGCCGACGTGATTTTTCTCCAGGGTCGAACGATTCATTCCTCTCCTCTCTCTCCCTCCCTCTCACCCACTCCTCTACCTTTACTCTCTTCTCTTTTCGAACCCCGGCGAGTATTATTACTTATTAGCTATCGTCTTCCGAAAGTTGCACCCGTATTACCGGTCTAGGTTTTCGAGAGACGGAACACTGGCAATTTACGAGATTTATTCGTACGGAAGTTGCACCTCGCCGTATTTCGAACGCGGCAGATTAAACCAATTTAGATTAAGTCCATTCGTTATAGTCTTCCCGCTCGCTCCTCGCTCTCCCGGCGAATCGCTTTTAACTCTCGATAGGCGGGAAAAATTTCGGAGAGGAAATTTTTTTCATCGTAATTTCGCGAGAGTCGCGAAAAGTGGAACACTTTTCGAGCGCAATTTTCATTTTTTTCCGGCCAACGCAAGCTCTCGATCGAGAGAAGTGCATCGGCCTCATTGTTCATAGCGCGTCCCACGGTTGCGCTAATACCGCCGCTTTTTTCGTCCATTCGTTCTCGCGATAATCGTATTAATCGCGTTATTCCCGTACGAAATTGCGCGTAATGGCTTAACGCTCTTATTCTCTCTCTCTCTCTCTCTCTCTCTCTCCCTCTCTATCTCTTTTCCCTCTTTTCGACTGGCTGGCGTTCTACGCGTGCGTAATAGAAACATAATTTTGCATCGAAGGTGCACGGGGCACTAGGGGTGGGGGTGGTAAAAAAGTATTCAGCGAGGAGAGAAAATACGGTCCTGGGTCGCATTAACCGGCACTCTCTCGATGTGCTAATTACTTAATGGTGCACCATTCAATTTACACACGGTGAATTTTCCCTCGAGCTTTTTTCCCTCTCGACCGGGCGCACACGCGTAACACTTACCGCGATATGTCATAGTTACGCGTTCGACGATAACGAGTACGAGATATCGCATTATTGGGTGCATTGTGTTCTCTAAAAGCAAATGCATCGATACTTGTCAAGCGGCGAAACAGTCGAGATGTTTGATATCGCAGCCGGGATGATCGATTTAATTCGATTCCTCTCGCGTGTCGGGCTTTGCCGTTTCATCGCCGAGTGTAATGCACATAAATACTAATTGACATTAATTCATTCCACGAAGAGAGTATCGAGCAGACTAGTCTTTACCCCCTCCATCTCAATTTTTAATGAAAATTCACATTCCCCTTTTCGATCGATATACGTTTAACTATTACGCATTATAATTTATGAAAACTGTCGGATTATTCAAATTCGATCGCGTTGCGAAAGAAGCGCTATTGTACCGATTGATAAACATTAAAACTAGTCGAAAACTGTTGTTTCGCAAAGCGGTTCACACGATCACGCGAAATGTCATATATAGCTAATGACAGGATCTAGCTGAACGTGCTGGTTCCGAATGAAAAAAAAAAAAAAAAATACGCCGGACGGGCAGCAGAGTGACGAGCGGAAATCTGAAAAGCCATAATGCCAGCGGGCAGTATCGTCGAATTAGTCGCGCGCGAGATGGCTTTTAGGCGATGCTCGCTTCGTGTTTCGGCCTCGCATTCCAGTTTCGAAACCCCCTCTGCGCTCTCGAAGCTTGTCCCGCTTGTTTACGTCACCGTGCAATTACGCGGCCCATTTATGTATCAATCGGCGCATTAGTATTGCGCTACAGCCAATTAAACGTTGTCCCCTACAGCCTACAAAGCCGTAAACCCGTGGCGCGAGCGCGCGACAAAATAGGCGCGTCGGACGCATTCGCGATATGTATCACTGAAACGCGTCGAGGTGGGCGGAAAAAATTAACGACACTTTGTCAAATTTTATTCCGTTCAGTTCGCGAAAGCGGGATTTGTCGGGGCCGTGCACTTCGGGTGTTAACGCGGCTGGACGTAAATTTTAATTGTCGATATATCGCACCGGCGATAAACCGTTACGAGCGGTATCCGGCCAACTAAGACCGCCTAGACTCTCGTTAGCCGTTCACAATGCCGTGCTGTTTATCCATCTGTTCTTCTACGGGGTGTTCCGAGGAATGTATCTGGCACTTTGTTATAAAAAATCTCACAGCGGTAAAATTTTAACGATAATTATCAACTGTTAAATCTCGCATTGAGAAATCAATTTGTAATTAGCTCTGAATACAATCTCATTTAATCCACAATTGACCCCGATTTTTGATTCGACGCGCAACGTGAGACCTTATTATAGGTCAGGTGGGTATGAGTTTAACGAGACGGTGTTTTCGCGGTAAATAAATCCGAAATCCGATATAAGTAATTGGAGGATATTTTCGAGAGCACCCAGTAGATCCGAACGAGCCGTCCAGAGATCGTCGTCGTCAATTGTTAACCGGCCATTAACGTCCGCCGGTGCCCTCGACGGATCGCGAGGGGGCAAAAGTCGCCTCTGGGAGTTCCGTTTCGGTGCTCCTAATTGAATAAACAATCTCCTTACTGGAGCGTCTATTCGCCCCTGCGCGAGGCACACAATACACAGACACCTGCACGAAACTCGCTCCCAGGGGCTCGTCTTGGATCGCGAGATAAAACTTTGAAGCCGAAAATTTGGAGCATTCGCGGGAATTAGAGTCGAATGGCAGCTCGTGCGGGGGCGAGGGTAGAGAGTGGGACACGCTAAATCCAATTACGCCCGCCGAGACGATACCGATCGCGTTTTGGCTCAGTCGGTTGCACCCCACCCGCCCTCTTTCGTTCGACACACATCGGTTTCGATTCGACGTACGATGCCGTCAGAGTCGAGTCGAGTTTTGCGGTAAACGGCTCGCATTTTCGGTATTAACGCGCACCGATAGATGATTCGCGCGCGCGGCCCCCGGGAGGGGATTGTCGAGGGGATCGGAGGATTGCACACGGTACGCGTCACTACGAGTTAGCCTCTTCGGCGGGTTAATAGCGACGGATGCCGTCGGCTTATCGCGTCGAAATTATACGTCGCGAGGAATTTTGCGTTATTTCGATTAAAACCGGCTAATTTTCTCGCCCCGCCGTCGCCCACTCGCTCCAACTATTTTTTTCTCCTCTTTTTAATTACACGCGGGGATAACGAAGACGCGAGAACTCGTTTCTGGCTTTAAAAAAAAGGGAAGAGATAGAGATGGGGAGGGGCCGGGAGGGGGAATAATGCGCATGCGATATCGTTAGCCTTTTTTTTACGATTAATTAAAATTCATCGTCGTCCGTTGGCGTTAAAACTTATCTGCGTTATAAAGCGTACAGCCGCACCCCGTTTTGCCGAGTTATTACTCGCGATTTTTTATCGCGAGCGAGCGAGCACGAGCATTCGAACGGGCGGATGGAGAAATAGCGAGAGAGGAGTCACCGAGAGAGAGAGAGAGAGAGAGAGAGAGAGAACGAAGGCGCGAAAATTCAAGTCTCTTTCGCGAAACGCGAGAGCACGCCGTGCCAATTAATTACGTTCCGCGGTGTTTAATTAAAAAATGCGAACGCTTCCCTCTCCATATACCGCCCTATTTTTCTCTCTTTTCGGATTACGAGCCGAATACAGTATCTATACGTGTACACCATGATGTCCTATTATTGTGTGCTGTCTGTGCAGAGTGGGATGCGATAACAAGGCCGGTCCCTTCCTTTCTCTTTCCCTCTCAATCCTATTCCCCCCTTTTCCCGCGTAATTAATTAATGGATTTCGAATCTCGGCAAGTCGCGTAACGGCAAACCGGCCGAAAGACAAAGGCTCTTTAGATTCTAATTGGAGAAGCCGCAGTTCGCAGTTCTTCTTTCCCGCCCTTCCTTCCATTTTTTCTCCCCTTTTTTATTCATCTTTTTTTTAAACTTACGTATTTAATGGCTTATGTCCCCTCTACTCTTGGGTCATTTGCCGATCGTTCGGGTACTTCTTCGTCTCGTATTCCGCTTGCCGGTTCTTCGAACTCGCGGAATTTGTCGAATTCTTTTTTCCCCTGCCAGTCGTTTGATTATTTCATAGCTTTGATTTTTTTTCATAACATTTTTTCACACAGCTCCTAAAAAATCTCGTTCCATTCATTTTCATCGGATTGGAAAATAATTGGGATGGGTTTCGGAATAACACGATTCTACGAATGACTCGAGAGTCGAATGTAATATCGACGTTATGTTTGTTTAAAATGGAGAGAGAGAGAGCGCGATAGAGAGAAATAAAATTTTTTCCAATCGAATATACCGTCGGTCGTGTCATAGTCGATGACAATCGAAGTCAATCGCAGTCTATGTGTGAGCTCTCTGTGTTGAAATGAAAAATTTAAAAAAAAAAAGGAAAAAAATAAATATTGGGGTAGAGAAACTTGTCGTCGATAATTTGTACGTGGATGATCGTCGAGCGAACACGAGCTTCTGGATTAACGTTCGAAAATTCATCATAGCGGTGTGCTCTCACAGTTAACCGGCTCCATTCGCTCTATTCGTTATTAAACTCGTATGATTATTTGACATTTCGATAATTTAGCGCGCATATTAACGATACGATTCCGTCGCCAGTGTTGTATGCCGTATCGCTTGTCGAGAGAAGGAGAGAACGCGCGCGGTCGATCAACGAGTTTTCACCGACGCTCTTCTATCGTACGCGTGTCAGGATCGTAAATTACCGAAAGTATATTATCGATATATCCGTCGTTAATAAATTGACTGCGGGGATCGTTGCGTTTGGAATCGTGCGGTGTAATGAATTCGCGTGTTATTGCGTTGTACATACCGGCAAATTTGACATTTCGAGGAGAAATCTTCGTATTCGCGTATGATTAAATGCGCAAACAAGGTGAGAAGCGAATTAACGAGATATCGAATCAAAGAACCGACGGAAGGGTCTACTCGTACGGAAAAAGCTAATCCCGGTGCATCCAGCCGGATTAGAAAGGGACGCCGGTAATGGCGTAGGTGCTCGGCTGGGGTCACCGGGAGGGACTGGGTACCCATGTGGCGATTCATAGGTGGACGGCGAAGAGGCTTTAAGAATGAATCGATGCCGCGGTGAAGGCAACGTCCTCGTGATCCCCGGGATCGAAACTTTGCGACGATAAGTTCGGTTTTCGGGGCTCACCCAAGCGGGCCGGACACCTTATCGGGCTTATACCAATTCCCTGTGATATTAATTCGCCAATTATCGGCGGAATATCGCGGCCGTTTATATCGGCTCTAACTAGCGCGCGAGAAGAGATTACAGACACGGATTATGGAGTCGCGAGTTGCGACTATCGCGGCCCGTCCCTTTGCCGCTCGATCGATGGGAACCGCGGTAAATCGATTTTCGTAAATACCACCCGACCAGACCGATTATCCTATTATCAAGGAGAGCGGCCCCGTTGTGTTTACATTCAGATTACCGGCTGTCGTCGTGTCGACTCCTCTCGCCTCCGGTTAATGCAGTCACCCGCTGTCTCTCGCTTCCCTCTCTCTCTCTCTCTCTCGTTCTCTTTCCCTCGTCGCTCTAATGACCTAGCTACGATGTATGACGCTTCGGGAGCTTGGATTACATTGCAGTCTTCGTTCTCGTAAAAAAAAAATTATATATCCTTCTTTATTCCGTTTAAACCCACGGGCTCGAGACTGTTCCCCCTCTCGTGCCGCCGTCTAATGAAAAATTCATATTTTCGGAATTCGCCATAAAACGTATTCCCCCCCACCGGCGGTTAAGCTCGTCTGTGCGTCCCGTCGTCTCTCACTGCGAGCGACAAATATCTCTTAACCGTGGACTCGCGTCTCGCTCGTTCTCCGCGAAATTTCACTTATTCCTTCCACGTCGTGCCGGAGTCGGACTCGAAGAAACGGTACCGACCTAATTTCGTCCCGCGAAACACTTACGAGCTCGTTTCCCCGTCCGTCGAGAACTCCACCTTTCCCCCTCGCCTACCCCATCAGCCGCAAAGGATCGTAACCGAGTTCTTCTCGCACCGAATAACGAAGACACGAGACGAACTCTACCTCTCGTATCGCGATTGGCTCGCGAAGACTCGCTATGTACTATAAACTACGTATATACAGGGTGTCTCGGATTCGCTTTCCGAAGCCGAAAAATTTGCACGACTTATCCTTTCGAAGAAACGAAGCTGGCCCATCGAAAAGATGATGTGGACATGTTACTCCGAAGAAGGGTTAATTAAGCTCCAATCGATATTCTTCTTCCTCCTCTCTCCCGGAAACACACACACAAATGCACACTGAGGCACTCGTAAAAATAAATCGCATTGAACGCGGCCCGGGATAAACAATTCCGACTAAATAAAATGAGGTATAAACAGATCGAACAACACGACACAGCTGATTTGAAAAATCACAATGGCCGCCGTGTTGCGTAGTTTGTGAGTATCCAAGATTGGGACCTACGCATGTTAAGATTACTAATAGCGCCACTCGCGGCGAACGTCGGTACTATGTGTCGACTATGGTACCCAATATGGTTCCACTTATGGTTCCACTTAAAGTTAGTGCTAATTTTCGCCACAATGGCGCTATTAATAATCTTGGCAATAATGGCACATGCATAGATTCCAATCTTAATCATCTAGGCACTACGCAATACGGCGGCCATTATGGTTTTTCAAATTAGTCGCGTCACTGGCGGCGTGTAACGGAATTGTTTACAAATTAATTTTTGGAGTCGAAATCGTTCGCGTCGGGATAGTACGATTTCTTTTCGAGAGTGCCTCAGTGCGTAGTTAATAAGCAATCGATGCCGGGTGAGGGGGAAAAAAAATATATCGAGCTTGGAACAATGGAGCTTCGCGGAATGAGTAAGTCGTAAAAAATTGTTCGACTCGGGTTATCAGTTATAGCCAATTAAATTATCGCAAGTATTTCAATTCAACAATCTGATTTACTATATTGCATTTTGTTCTCATATTTTCCTCCTTTTTCGCTAGTCATAAATAATTTGATATGCGCTAAAACAAACCTTGGAATTACCGAAATATCGTATCTAATTAACGTAATGGACTGCAGTATTTACTATAAGTCCAATTAATATAACTTTTGTGGTTAATGACGATTAATGTAATAACAAAAAGAAAAAGCACTTTTCCACTCTCTCAATCTATCCTATATAAAAAATTACGAACGTTAAAAACGATACGTACGTAATCGAAGGGTAAAAATATTCTCGTGCCAAATTTTCAGATATTTTTGCTAATATGATATTTGAGCATTTTGAGACACCCTGTATACAATATATCCATCGCGTTGACTCGTAAAAAGATCCCGTACGTGGAATTCCCCGTTCGTCGGACGAAATATAAGTCCTAATATCAAACTTTCTTATCTAACCAGCGTGCTCGTTCAGCCGTACATGTACGACCGTGGCGCAATTCCACGCCCCGATGTCTTTATTAGTTCGTTTTTCCTACACCTCTCCCCAGGACAATTTTCACTCGGCTCTCCCCACTCCAACGCGAACGTATTCCGAGTTTCGTGGACGTGCCGTTGGGCTCTGCGTGAGACGCGGAAATTGAAACGAGTGGTTATGACTCTTTCCATATTCAAATTGTTAACTTCGTGTTGATTTTAAAACGATTTTCAGAAAAAAAAAGTACTTTATTTTCATGAAATTTTATTCCAGACGATAATTGTTGGCACGGAAATTCATTTGCCGGGACGGGGAATTTGGTTTAATTGGGACGCAAGTTGGCGAATGAAACTTCGCAATTCACAAATACACTGCGTTATACTTCGTATTGTAATTTATTACAATTTGTACAGATTACAAACCAATTTCTATATCCTGTCGCATTTTTTTTTTTTCATCTTAATTAGGCATCTTAAAAGGAGCGGATATTGAGCAGAACGCCGCTCTTCGCTGCGCTAACAAATTTTCTCTCATTTATTTACTCTTAATTCGCATGAATTGTTATACATCCGTGACACGTCGTGCACGCGCGTTAACAAATTCATGTTAATCGTACGGTTCGATAATCGTTTACTTTAATAAATTACCCCTGTATATATTCTACTGATTTTTTTTTTCATAGTTTTCACTCTGCGCGTTTTTCACTTAGCATTTCCCTTATCCGTTGGAATGAACACTCGAGACGCCCCCGCTAGAGCGCATTAGCGCATTTCCGCTGGTTTTCTTAGCCGTTGCGCTCTCGCGAGAAATGTAGGCGCTGAAAAATAGGGAAGGTATAGAGAAAAGAAAATTGGCGCGTCTCGAGACGTACATCTTATGACGCTGGCGTCCTCTCGCGCGCGAGGATCCATTCCGCCCCCTCCCCGTATCGTTATCTTAATTAACGATTTTACATCAAAAAGATATAACGCGTTCATAAGTAACTGTTTATGTATAATAATATATAGGTATGTATACGCTCTTGTGTCTTTCGTGAGCGCGCGATTCACACTACTCTCGGCGCGTCACTTTAGCTCGATAGTTTCTTCGATTTTTATTCAAATCTTCGATTCTCGTTAGTCGTCCTCCGTTCGTTGGCAGTGCGTTTCCGCGTTTCTACAATCCCTCGCTCTTCTCTCTCCCGTCCAGAGTACCTCCCCCACTCACATAGGATCGATAATCGAACAAAACACGCCAGGTTGGATCGAAACGATGAGTCATCCCAGTCATCGGGGATTATTCGTCGAGCCAAACGAGAAAAATACATCGGATTCGTTGGACCTATCGCGACAGTACATCGCCTTTATTTTCTCGCGTTTCTCTCTTCGAAACGTCCGATCCACCGGCCGTTTACGTGGCCGAATTTTCACCCACGTTCGCCCGTACGTGCGAGCGATTTATCGTTATTCGACTATCTACACCATACATAGTAACATACATAATTGGAAGCCCTAGACTACTAGGTTTTACATGGACGATGTTATCGGGTCAGGCGAGCGCGACGTTACACACACGACCGGAGCGTGCGAGCTACCTGCTCGACGTAAGCACGCTCGTCATCAGGCTGATAGCAATGACCATTGTCGCTAGTCCGTATGAGCTCCTCAGTCCTTTAGTACCATTCGATTCTGCAACAATAAAAAAGAGTTCGGTAATTAATCGCAGTCTACTCATTCGACGAATTAACGTAATTATTGTAACGAACAATGCTCATATCATTTTGTACTGTTAGTCACAAAAATTTTACTCGGAAAGTAACTTTGAAAATTTTAACTCGAATTTGACGATTATTCGCTCTCACTGTAATAAATTTAAAAAATATGCGAACTCCGTATGAAATTAAATTACGCGCCTTGTTTCAAAAAATGTCAAACGCATAATCCAGTGAAATGTTTTATCTTGTAAAATTTTTACGATGCGAAATTAAAATTTGTTTCATACGTTTCGACTTCATGAATATTATGAATTATGATTCGTCGCAGCTGGTGAAAATTTTCAGTCGCGCGCGCGGAAGCGAAGGCTTCTTGCCATTTTTCACGCAAACTTTGATACAAAAAAGAAATTTCTCGATAAAAAATTTAGTCGGTCGAGCGGGAGAACGCGAAGAAAGAATTCGCCAGTCAATTATCGAGTTGGGTTATCGATATCGCGACACGCCTGGCACTCGCCGAGGCGAACCGCGTAATATCCATCCAGCTATTCGGCTTCCGGTGAAAATTCGCCACGAGAGGTCTTTATCACCGTCGCCCTCACGCCGCGTCCTCATAAACATTCATTCGGAAGCACCGTCGCGGAAGGAGCAGGAGAGAAAGAGAGGGACGGGATAAATTTACTCGCGGTTCTCACCAGACTGAATTATATCGGTCGCCGATTAGCGAACAACTTTTTCTCGCCGGAATATATATATATATATATTTATAACTGAGACGACTGGCGAGATAACTTTTTCTATCGCGAAGGAGAAAATAAGTGGACTCGATTTCTCGCACTGAAATGGAAATGAAAGATACTCCTCTTCTCTCTCTCTCTCTCTTCCGCCTTCGCGTTAACGTTAGCGACAAGATGCATAGACGACGAGGAGGTTATCATTTTTTTATTCTTCCCTCGCGAGGCAGAGGAAGAAGAGAACACGATAGAGTGAGAGGGAAGAGACGAAAAAAAGGCATGATTTATCCGGCCATTTATGCGACGCGATAAAACTTTTTATTTATGTACGCGTTTTTTTCCCCCAATTTTTTATTTCTTCGTTCAAATGTATATATAACTGTATACACGGTAACCACAGGACCGGCGAGAATTATCGCGGCGCGCTAATGATAACGTATTGAACCGCACACTCCCCGCTTTAAACCATAATAATGGCACATTTTTTACAACCCCCCGGCATCCTACCTTCTCTAAATTACCCGGCGCTGCTCGCACGAAGGGGGTATCGGGAGCGCTTCCTCGTGCAACGCACGCGCGACGATTTTCGCCGAGTCGTAGAGCCGGGCATTGTCGGGCGAGAAAAACCGTCGTCTCGTCGCGAAGTCTCGACTATCGAGCGCGGCAGAGATTCATCCCCCACGGCAGTCGTTATTTGGCGCGAGAGATAATATATCGTTCTTGCGCTTCGCACAATAGACCGAATCGACGATAATTCTTCCCCACCAGCGTTACCGGGAGCCCCCCGCCACACCCCTCGGCGCTCGCCCATCTCGTTATTAGTCGGGAGGCGAAAAATCATTTATCGTGTCCTGGTATCATTCGTCTTCGTTTCTGGAGCGCGAGAGAGCCACCAATAAGTCCGAATCGGTGCGAGTCTTTATCGCTCATGGTTTTTTCGCGATACAC
>NCVS01000527.1:458239-472027 GCA_003055095.1 Goniozus legneri | reverse complement strand
GACGAGATTCGCGACAAGGTCGGAATCTGCAAGTATAATAATCCCGGGCTCTTTCGCCGCATAGCTGATGAGTAATCAAAATTGTTAAGAAGCGCCCGCGCGCCGTCGAATTTAACCTTATGCAGGGAGGTCTGGATAGGCGTGTATACACAATCTCTACCCATCTCGCTCCCTCTCTCGCTCGCTCTCTCTAGAGTCTATATATTGTTCGAGAACTCGGTAGCGAGTGAACGAGAGTGGGATAGAGAGGCCGAAATCAGTGCTCGGGATCCTCGTTAAAATATCATTCGGAAGGTATTCTCGTCTATACGACTCCGCGCTTCATCGGTATATGGAGTGTACATGTAGGCAGACACACTTACCAGATTGTCGTTTAGCTTCCAGGCGATTGCGGAGGCGGGACGGGAGGCGCCCGACGTGCAATTCGCTCTGAGCGTCTCGCCAGCCGTAACGCGCTCCTTCTCGCTGCCGATAGTAGGATCCGTTTTTGGTGCGTCTGGTGGCATAATAATTATGTTTAGTCTAATGCAAATTCTCACGACACTGGCGCGAAGCCAGCGCGTGCCGATTCCTCCTACCCTCCCTCCCGCGTGTTTGCGAATTTTAACGGTATTTATCTCGCCCCTTATGACGTTTGTTAACGTACGATAAATTAGGCAACGGTTTAAAGGCAGGAACGGTCACACCTGCACAACTACACATTACGCACGTTATATACTACACGAATGCAGACTCGTCTAGAGAGCGAAATTAGTCGACGACAAAATTTGTCGAAGCCATTCCAGCTGGAAAACGCGAAATGGGTACATGGTATGTACGCGTGGCGTTATATTCGAGCGCGAGATGTACGATAAATACGTGACGTTATACGTGCTCCGTGTGTATACGCTCGCAAGGCGTGTTTTACTCACCGACGACCTCCATCGTGGCCCTCTGTATGCGTGTGTGGTAGAGCGGGTGGCCAGCCGATACTTCGCACTTGTACTGCCCGGTCAGCTTCCTGGACACGTCGACCAGCGTCACGTCGTTGCTGTTCGACTCCGATACCTACGGTACAGAGGAAGATATCGCTGAGAAAATTTCACCTCGTCTCGTTGTCGAATCGCCAATCGACTGGCAACTTACACATACGCGTTTAAATACGTGAACCAATTCGTAAATTCGGTCGATATTACCATGTACCAAGAAAAAAAAAATCTTGGTCAAAAATGACCAAGTTGGATTCACACGAACAACCAACCACCAATGAAATGACTTTTATGAAATGAATTTTAAAGAGATATATGTCAACTTGTTTCGCGAAAAAAAAATTTTGTCGAATTTTCGTTGGACTCCAACGATGCAAACTTCAGATACATAGGCTTATTCGCGAGTAGGAGTACGAAAATTTAGTCGGAAAAAATGATTTTTATTCCCCTACACGCTTACGAGATAGAAAAGAATCGATGTTGAGCAAAACTGAATATACACATCGACGAGAGAAATGGTCCTAACGCCGTTTCTGCATTTTTCACTGTCGCACGTCCCGAGACCTCCCCGTCTTTAACGCGTCATATCGTTTTTCGCGCGTTTATACCTCTCCTACATAGAAATATATATAGGTATATATGTGCTCGCGCCATTACCGAGGCTCTTCACGACTCCCCCTTTCCCGTACCCGTGTCGTTCCACCCCGCCTATTACCCTCGCCGTGGCTGAATTCGAACTCTCGACTTCGTTCCTCTTTGCTTTGCTTTCCATTTCGCCTCTCTCTCCCTCCCTCGCTCTCTCTTTTTCTCTTTCGCATTTATATGCATCTGCCATTCCACACGTTCGTCTTTCCATCCGGCTTTATTCGCGCGTCCACCTTTTCTTGTGGCATTTATATGCGTCCTATAGCGCGCGATGTCTCTCTTCCGTCGTTTCAAGCCCTACATATACCCCCATCCCCCTCATCCTCCCCCGGCTCCGGACAAACTCATCGCGACGAGAGGCCACTTTTGGTCCTCGCTCGGCACACGTACTGGCTTGGTAAACTCATCCCTCCCGCCGGCAACCCTCCTTCCGGGGTCATTAACGCCGAGTGTTCCACGAGGTTATTTCTGTTTTCGTATATATTTTCATTTCTTACCCTCCCAAAAAGAACAAAAATTGTCAAATTTCTCTAAGTATCAATTTTTGCGTATAAAAATGAGAATTTGGAGTATTTTCAGTGTGGAATAATATATGATATTATTATTAAATGAAATCAAAATAGAACCGAATACTTATCTAGATATTTCTCGCAGAGTATTTAATTTCTAGCGAAGAAACTGGACACACGAACTACCTCTTTCTGAAATTTATCCTCTTCATAGCGTATTGAGCGTAACATCCGCGAAATATATCGTATATACGTTTATCCGGATGTTTCCGACGGTGCCATACGACACCTCGCTTTGAGAACGAGGTTTGAATTTTTCTCGGTACGTATATACATATAATATATATTCGCACATAGACCGCTTCTTGCTCGAGCACGATTCGAATATCTTAGCTCGTCATGGAACAACGATACTTGAGGTCCTGCCAGGAATGCAAATTCTCTTTCTCGCGATTTAAAGAGGAATTATAACGTAAGAAGTGTTTCGAAACGAGAGTATAGAAGTGGAAACGAAGTAGGTTTTTCCCCCGAGAGCGACGAGAAACTCGAAATTCGCCGGAATTTCATTTCACGGTGGATTCTGTCCGCTCGAGTCTCCATCTCGGAGCAAGAGGAACGTTCTATCGATGTAAAAATGAATTTTCTCGCGGGCGAGATAACACCTCGAGCGCGCGCGAACGGGATCTATATATCCCGTGGTATTTCGGAAGGACGTTTTCCCAAGATGGAATCGATGTTGCGGGTATCTTTTCTCTCGCCTCTCTTTCGTTATCGCGACTTCGTCAGACCAACGGATCGTTAGCCGTTACGATCGCGTCTATAAACTTCCGCCGCGGTGGGTTTTGACATATCGCGCGAGGCTCCGGGAATTTTCGCCGACGCCGCACAGTGTCGACTACTGTCGAGCGATCGTTTCTCACGATGTCGTTGCACAGAAAATGCGCATCGATTCGTAACGTCGTTCTCTGTCCCGTCTCCTCCTATTTTTCTCGATCTTCTCTTTCACGATCGGGAATTTATGATGAATTTCGTCCTCCGAGTTTTCTTCTTTATACCTTAAGTAATCGACGCGATGGGGAAGAATTTTTTAAACCTCGGTTATATATTTTAATCGAGTCCAGGGAGGAGAATTTCTCGAGTTAGCGTCGAGGTAAACAATTTCATGCCGGAATGAACTATAAACTCGGAACAGTAGAGTAGCCAATCACAATCGAAATGTTCTTTGAAATCCTTTGCTCGATATGTCTCTTGGCCGAGATTCGAGATCGAGCCGCACGTACGACCCTCTTTCACCGGCTCTCTTTCGTCTTTCGTCTTTACGTCGCGATTACCGGAACGCGGAATACATCCGGGTATTATATCCCGAGAGGATATTTTCCTCCGTGACTCGATCCCTTTGAGTTGCCCCGGACAAAGGACCCATCGCGTGCTCGCTCGAGCCGCGCGCGGGGGGAGATTTTCGAGCGCACCGGCAACACGCCGGAGACGTTATTAGAGCTGTACACTGAGATACGCCCCGATACACTTCCACCTACCAAAACCGATAAGTCGGTTTAATATTTCCGGCCTTGCGATCAGATTTGTGCCGTCCACCTTCATTATCGAGGAAAACTCGTGCGATATAATACAGTTTGCACGCAAACAAGCGATTCGATATCATTTTCTTGAGATTTTCCATCTCTAGTAAAGAAAATTTCACGTTGGAGGAGACCCGACGATAACAACGCTAAGTTTTTGTTATCAAACAGAAAATCGATCACATTGCCTTTATATCTACACGTAAGAGACCTACTAACTTAGCATGAAACTGCTGCATTGCTTTTTTTTGTCTACTTTTAGTTTTTCCTCAATATGAAACATACATATGTGTAAAAACGTTGATGATATTTTTCTCTTACAAATGATCCCACTCGAAATAAACAACTTAGAAAAACAAGACGGTAGAAATAACACTCTCGATGATTTCCTGACGATGGCGTAGCAAATTCTCGAGCGACGATGAGCAAAAAAAGACGACGACGAGCTAGCGATAGGTGTCGATGCGAGCTAACGGAACCGACAAAACACACCTTATAGCCGAGCTTGACCCGTGGTGCAGATCCACTCGAACAAAATACCGCGGGGTCGGTGTCGCGGTCATGGCGTTCGCCATAAATCAGTCCCACGATCGATTTCTTCTTTGCGACTCTCGCGCTCTTAAGCTACGTATTTTTGCACTCGTCGCTCTCGCAAGAAGATAGGAGATCTCGCGAGATAAAAACCGACTCGCAGTTTGCTCTATGCTGACATTGACGAACCAATCTACACGGTGTTCCGGAAATCAACGAAAACAGAGAATATGTACGTTTCTAATCGAGGATAGTAAGACAACACGGAATAAACCGAATATTCAAATATTACACAAATATGGGGAAAGCTCGGCGTTATTTTGGACCCCTTTTTCAATACACCCTTGTACTTTCCGAACACCTTTTATACGCCTCATCGATCGAATCTGGCTCAACGGCGCGCGTTCGCCGAGAAAAATACATTACAGCCCTCCGGAAGAAGAAGAAAAAACGGTTCGTATGCAGGCCGCGTACGTCGAGTGTCGGAAAAATCGGTGCCGACGTTGTTTTTTCCCCTCCTACGAGCCGCACTCTCCAGGGCTTATCTTAAAGTCATTGAGAAACGGCTGAGAAACGACTTGATAAACGACTTTACGTTTTGTGTATACGCGTATATGTATATATATATATATATATAGATGTATGTATCGAGATCGTTGATAGGCCGACGTACGAGGCTCGTAAAAAGTTACCGATCACTCTGGCCATCCCCATTCGCACCCCGCCGTGAATCCGAAGCGACGACGAGCTCGATTACGATCGCGATGGGATGCCATGTAAATTACATGTAAATGCGAACGGGATCGTTCTCGCGGTTGTGAATAAAACGTGAGAGAGAGAGAGAGAGAGAGAGAGAGAAAGGAAGAAAAAATGGAAAATCCCTTGGTACACGTTTTTGAACGCACCCGTAGAGTTCCCCCTATGAATTTTCTCGATTATACGCGAGTGCACCCGTTTACACGTCAACTTTTCCCTCGTTTAATTCATCGATTGACTCCTTCGCCCTGTGATTTCTCTCTCTCTCTCTCTCTCTCCTTTTCTGGTTACAGCTACTCCTCTATTTACGCGTTTCAGCGAACAGCTCACCGATGTCAAAATTAGTTGACGTAAACGCACCCAGCAGTTCTCCCGTCGAACTTACTTAATTGACGTAAATGAACGAGTTTCGCCGATATAAGCCGATATGAGGGAGGGGAGTACCGATTACGCGTCGTTCGAAATTCCGAGTTTAATGTTACGCGGTCAAAACTGCATGCAACCGCACGACGTCGATACCAATTTTAATGCGGAAGGGCGCCCATTAATTGAGAAACGTCGATCGAAACTCAACGACTTCGAGTTATGCGTTATACGCCCCCAACCTACAAAGTTTTAACGTCAAATTGCGAAATCCCCGAAAAACCATTCGATATGGGGGAAAAAATGTTCGATATAGCCCGAGACGAGAACTCACATGAATCAGACAAAAGAGTAATATCCGATTGCAAAACGCAATTTCGGATTTTTGTTTTACGAAACCCCGAAATTTCAAAACCGCGATATTGGTTTTTTTTTTATATGGTAAAAATATAAAAAGAGCTGCAGAAAAAAAGAGGATGATATAACATACAATGGATACTCACGTTCACGTGTATGCCGTCTACGTCGTATATATTATAATGCGGCTGGCGGTCGGGCACGTAGCGATAAAACTCCGCCTCTTCGAAGTACCACTGCACCGTGTAGAGGGGCGCGCCCTCGAGGTCGTAGTGGCAGGACAGTACGACCGTGTCGCCCGATCTGACCATCGCCGGTACGTTGATCGTTAGGTCCTTTAAGCCGGTGGCACCTGGAAAATATAAGCCAAGTGTGGCGAATCAGAGACGGGTTTGCCGGCTAATTAGTTGGGCTAACCCCCTCGCCACCCCCTCCACACACATCGGAGAACCACCCCTTTCACTCCTGGCGAACGCCATCGCAGGGGGATTATAACGGATCGACGACGTTAAAGTCCGCCGCTAATAGACCGACGTTAAATCTCGTCCGGCCCTATGCACTAGCTACTCGATTCGTATACGTGAGCCGAGTGCCGAGAATGAACGAGGATGGGGCGCCAAGTAACCCAAACGGTATCCATAATAAATCACGCGATTTCAGGATATTTCGCGGTCGCTCTCAGCTCGCATGATTTACTCGTTTCCCCGAATATAAGGACACCGAGATTTCCACCCGTGAGCCGCGGAAAGCTCGCGCGCAGCACACACACGAATTATGCGAGGAATTTGTGAATTCCAGGGCGTACCGAAATTAGTTGATTAACTGGAGTTTAAACGGACGATATATTAAACGTGCGGCTTAGAAATATCAACTGCCTGAGAATTATTCGCCCCGGGGGCTAATAAAACTGGTGACAAAAAAGTATTTCGCCGGGAGAGAGTCCGAAACTCGTGAAATAACACACACATATATCGCTCGTGTGTGTAGTGGCCGCGTGTGTGTTAACCGCGTGCAGTTGGCACGTTGGTCGGAGCGTCCTCGTGCCAGTGGCATGCTACGCGCATAAATTGAGGAATTTTTCAATTTTTCTCGTTCCCTTCCCCCTCCTTTTGCTTTAATATCTGGCCCTCTTTTAAACGCGCGCTCGCGATTTTCACTTGTCAGCCGTGTTTTCGCCGAATTAATTCAATCGAGAAGTTAGCGACCGCTGTTTTTCCAGCGGTGTACTGCGAAAGACCGAGTGCATTCGGAGTTGGAGTACATTTTATTTTCCTATTTTCATCGCGATGAAAACGATCGCCGGAAAACAATCTTTCGATTCATTTCCCGGTACCCGCTGGCGAACTTCGCATACCGTGCGCTGAATTATGCGCGTCAAGCGCTTTCGAAAAATCGATCCCGACGAATTTGCGAATCGAGGCTGAAACGCGCGCGCATGCCGACGGGGGTCTGCGGAATGGCGAAATACGAAGCCGAGTTTCGTAATCCATCCAGGGAAACCGGATTAATGGATTCCCATCGATCCTCGCCCCCGTACCGCTCTTTTCTCTCCCTTTTCCCCCGAGCTCTTCCACGGCGATTCGAAATACCTCGTTGCATTTTTAAAAACGTATTCTCGTTCGCAAATCCGTCGGCGTTCGCACCACCGAGATATCCCCGTCGGCTCGTTCTTTCTCGCCGAGAGAGAGAAAAGGGATGCATCGAGATTGGTCTTTTTTAGCTCGATTCTCGCACCGATATGCACCCAACTCGCGCCAATTCCTATTTCGATGCTGCTCGATCAAAGGGAAAAACGAGCCATCCGGTTTTTCTCTATTGGCACCGAAGATGGCTCACCTGCGGCCGCGTCATTTTTTTTCCTACTCCTATTATTCGACCCTTTCGCCGCTTCCTTTCATCTCTCGGTTTTGTTCGATCCGCAACTTCGATGTACAAACCCCCCTTAACAATTTGATCCTGAATTTTCATCGCGCATTAACCGGATTCCTACTCGCCCGACGCGTTCAACCTCTCGCATATTCATTCTGCGAATATTCGTAATTGGCGTTTCGTGTATTTTTTTTTTTCGAACTATAAAACTTTAAACACTTCTACCCGTTATTCCGCTCGGCAATTTCGCATACCCCTCCATAATTCCAGGCTGTATTTCCGTTTCATTTTTCTCCCTTATATTCCAAAAAATATCTCCTTTTTTTCACTCGAGCACGCGTACTTGCGTGAGAGAGGAGAGCGAGCGAGGAAGCGAGGGAGAGAAGCAGCGAGAACCGACGCGATTAATTTTCATAAGCGGGGTAGGGGACCGGTTCCCGCGAGTAGCTGGGTAGTTTATGCGGCCCATTAGGGCGTACTCGCGGGAGGAGTTAACTGCCTTATCCCCGCGTCTTTGAGTCGTAGATCGGTAATTAGACTAATAAATAACCACCCCAACCCACCGCTAGCACTGCTCGAGTGCACCGAGCTCGGAATCGGCGCTCCTCCCGTGCCGCGTGTCCCGCAACCAGTCGCAGGTGCATCTTCGCCGTTTCCGGTATCTCTCGCGAAATACGACTCGCGAAAATCTTCACGTCTGGCAATCTCGCAGCGTGAATACGAAAATACAAATTTTCGTACTTCGAGATTCGTACCAGACCGATAAAAACCCCATCGGGATTTTTTGGAAGAAGCGTACCGCGCGATATAAAACGATGCAATTTTGCACTAGAATAGAGTACACGTATACGCGTGGGAGTAATACGAGGAGGTAAGTACGATCGTCGTTCGCGCGGGAGTGAACGCAACCGGTGCTAATGGAAAACGAAATGTAGAAGCTCACAGAGGCACGCGCTCACCGGGAATTTCTCGCTTTATTAATCGCGAGACCATTAGGATTCGGAGTAATCGTTGCAGAGCTTGCCATGCTCGCTATTTAATCGGATATTTGGCTTCGTTCGCGCGCTCTACACCGCGCTATTATCGAATGACAGAACGCGTGTATTCTCCTCTTCCCATTCGCGTCGCGTGTTCAATACCGGATTCGTCGCTCGAACCAGAAACGTCAAAATTAGCCGGACGCGTCTTACGGTGGGACGCACTCGAATCGTGTAGCAGAAATCGGTCGTTAATTTCCTTTCGAATACGTTCAACGTGGGGTCATTCGTTAATCGGAACGGCGCGAGAACGGGAGTGGCCGAATCCACCCTAATTAGAATCTCGCTCCAAGATCGCAAACCACTCCGAGTGTCCCATATCCGATTCGCTCGAATTTTCGTTCCACGGCCGGTATGTGTAATTGCGTTTGCTCGCGAGGAAGGAGCGAGAGATAGAGAACGCAAGAGGGAAAAAAGAAAGAGAGAAACGGCAGGAAATTCAATTAAAAATTTATCGGAGCTTTATTAGCACCGTGGGAAAATGAAGAGACCTTTACCGTGTACAAAGTTGATTCGTTATTAAGCAAAAATCAAATTTTGCACCGAACAACTTGTTATTCGTCGACGCTAACGAAGTACCTCCAATCCCGCCGACCCCCTCGGCGCCCTCTCGTAGCCGCCCATTAGCTCAGTTAGTCGAGCAGAAGCAAATTCGTCGAACGCGGAAAAGTTTTCGCGTCGCTCTCGCGACAAGCGATGAAGTTTCTATCAACGTAAACGAACCGCGTTCGCGAAATCAGGTGCTTATTTGACCGCCGAAAAAATAAATCAACGTTAAAACGTGGAGAGCCAACGAGGCACGCTTATTGATCGAATTGTGATACCCTATTATACGCGTACTGCGATATGAAAAATAATCGATGGCTTGTTTGAGAAAACTCTCATCCCCTCGTAAACGAAAGAATGCACGGCACGTAGGCGCCGAATGTCATTTTCATTCGCACTCGAATCATACAGCGCGCGTCAATCTGCGCAACGCGATATTTCATTTGCTGGCAATTCGACCCAATCAACGTCGCCAGGCTCGCATGGAAATATATAGGGGATCGACATCTCTCGCCGTTTATATTCCATTTGATAAATTAAATTTCTGTATTTCCACGTCGACTGTCGAACGATTGACCGCTGGTTGAACTTTCTCTCCGATAAAAAAAAAGCAACTTCTTCCCTCGCTAGTGAGTGCATAAAGCAGGAAAAATTTATAAAAAAAAAAAAAAAACACGCGGTGAAATCGAACGAATCGCGCATATTTTCCTGTAATGCGTTACATCGATCTGTTTTCTTTACGCTGGAGGTAATAAAGACGATCGTACATGTAAAAGGGGAGAACCTCGCTTTTAGTTCCATCGGTTCCGTTTGTGGACAAGAACGATCGTTTTTTTCGCGAATCAACGAGTATTGCGCTTTCTCGTTCTTTTTTTTCGATTCTCGTTGATACCGAGCAACTCGATTAAAAAGCGATGGATGTGTAACACAGAAAAGGGGAAAAAGACACAGATGATCTTGCGTGTAATCGGTTTTTGCCGACCACGATTGTTCCTCTGTTTGTCGGTTCTTTATTCGCGAATGCGCACGACATCTGCGATGCGCACCAAATGCGTCGCGCGTCGTCGCCGATTGCTGTTGGTACGAAAGGGCGCAATAAAAGGCACGGTTAAACACAGTGGTAGGGGCGATATTCCGAGCTGAATCGCCGAAAATTACCGTTAACCGGGTATCACCGCGTCGCGTTAAAGAGCGAGTCAGCCTGGATTAACGTTCGTTACATTATATTGCGAAAAAGTTTCTCTCCACTCTCGAGATAAGCTCCAGTTAATTATTATATTTTTTGTTTTACGGCCTTCCATGCGGCGTAAACTTGATTTCGTATTTTTAAAATCGCCGCGTGACAAATTATAAATTTATTCGTTCGAGCGTCAAGCGCGTTTTCGGTCGGCCTGGCCAGAGGAGTATATCCGGTCATTAACCTTAATACTCCGATAGTCCGACGGATTTAAAAGCTTATACCGTGCGGCATATTGGCCTCGCTTATTATCGAAACGCGTTACATGTACTCCCTTGCTAATAACCTGCGCAGTTTGGTGTAAATTGTTTACGATGCCGGGCAAAAATGAATATTCTGGCTGCTGTCGTTAATTCGGTGGCAAGAAAAAACGTAACGCCGAGAATTATCGGATTTCGCACGGATGGACGACAAACCGATCATGTTGCGAATCGGCTCCGTTCTCCGATAGCGCTGTTATATTCGTGCTAGCAGGCAGAACAGAGAGGGAGAGAGAGAGAGAATGGGGATGGAACGTGGGAGCGCAGTATCCGGCATCGGCCTAATTACGCGGATAATTATCATGGCTGATTGGTAGGCCGCCACGGTACGGTCGTAGCGCTCGCTAATGAATATGGATAAATCGTAAGTAGTCGTTATTGGCTTTCGGCGAGAAGGGGAAGCTGTAAGAGCGAGCGGGCGAGCGAGCATAAGGGAAAGAGAAAGAGAGAGAGAGAGAGAGAGAGAGAGAGAGGATGAGAGAGATTCGAACGTGCGCTCTTACTCGATATGGTTGATTTATGGAGCTGTTAAAAAAGGACGGTACGACTTTTAAAAGTTATCGCATTTGCCGAGTTCCCATTCGAGTACGTCGGTTCGATTACGCGGGAAAAATTAAATTTCCGTACATAGAGAGGTGAGCGTGTGCCGGGAATTCGTCGAGTGCGCTTTGACATCGTTCGAGAATCGATGACGGTGCGCGGAGGCAGGGGTCAGACCGGTATTTATGCGAATAGTTCAAATTACTTTCGATGGAGGTCCCCGCGCACGGACCGCGATTAATGGATCGCGACGTACACTCCTAGGACGAACGAGCGGGCTCGATTCGACTCGACGCTCTGTCTTCTTCCTCCTCCTGCCCGCATACCAGCGGCCTATTCGCGTACCGCTCGCGCGAAATTGGAACCAGGATTTTTCTCTTCCCGATTCGTTCAATTGAATGAAGACGTTTAATAACGGGTACCAGGAGTTCGTTACGGAGCCCGGATTTTTTCTCTTCCCCTCGAATCGCTCGTTAAAAATATCCTCGTTATGGGACTCGGAGTGGATCGAACGGTTCGATTTCTCGTTTTATTTTCGCCCGAACGACATTTTCGAATTTCGAGACCGGCTCTCCCTTAGCAACGGTAAAAGCTGTACGAGAGGCGGAAGAGGCCCGGGGATGGGGGGGTTGACAATTTTCACGCGCCCATGGTAACCGTCGAACTTTCAACGAATTGTACCGGCGGGACGCATTACGTTTAATTCGACGCCATACGCGTACGCGCACAAAAGCATCGATCTCCATATGAGCGCGTTTCGTATTCGGAGCGCGCACGCATAAAGCGACCGTGCGAGGTGTCCCAGTTATAGATGACCGAGGAGCGGATTATCACGGCGATCCTTGTTATCGGTAATGAGACACGTGTACGCACCGCGAACGCGTTTTATCGTCCCGCGTGGCGCGTAACGTGCTCTGATTAATTTTCCAGTTTTGCGCATCTCTCAGAGGACGGCAAAACGCGGCCAGTGTATGCGGGTGAGCGATAAACGAGAGGAAGGAGACGGTCCTGTTACTCGCGGGTCATTAAACCGTGCCTTATTGGTCGATCGAATAGGATCAAACGACTCGGTGCTCTCGTAAACCTAATTTCGACAATTGCCAGAGGATACCTTCCTCTCTCTCTCTTTTTTTTATCGGGATGCAAATCACCCCCTAACGACAATGGAATGTAATTGAGGGCCATTTTCTCATCGTATTGCGCTGCTCCGATCGTTCGTAATTCTTCCAGATCCCGCACGGCAAGAATATTTCAACCTAAGACGCTGTAAGCGTAGGGAGAGTGCTTTTTTGCGTGTATACGTTTTTCTCCACGGCTTGTCGAGAAACGACGATTCGAGGGGGTGGATGAAACCGAGGTAAAATGATACAAATCTCGCGGTGTATGAGACCGTAAAAATTGTTATATCGTGGGGAGTACAAATGTGTGTTTCGACGTAATAACGATGGCGTTTTATTTCTGATATTTCGAAAACGGGAAAATTTTTTCGTCATTTTCTATGAATATTTGATGTTTTCCAAACTGACTCGCCGAAAATGTCTGGCGTTCTGAACATTTTCGAGTCAATTTATAAACGATAAACGACGCATCTTCGAAACGAAATTCATGTAGCGCATGAGTTGCGAGAAATATGGATTTTTAAACGACCAACTTTGAAGTTACAGAGATTACTCTTCGGTAAATTGACTTCTGAGTTGAGCATATAACGAGCTTAAGGGCGCGGCTCTAGCGAGGGATTACTTCCGACGTACGTTTCGATATATTATGCGGAGAGTGTAGGAGATAGAAAAAAAATCGATAAGAGTCGAGAATGGGAAACTCGAAGCGAATTTGGAGCAATTACGGTCATGGTCTAATTTATATCGTCAAGATCTACCCCCTGCCGTGATATATCCTCGTATTTCTCTCCTCCTCGATGGGCGATCGACCCAGTTTCGAAAACATCCGTCCACGCCTCCTCGGACCCAAGGATAAGAGCTTTATCGGCTCGTTAAACGATCAATATACGACTCATAAACCTACTCTCTCGGATGGTGTGCCGGACCACCCAGCGAATCGAGGCAAACTGGTGAAACGAGTTTGTGCGAAAAGTAAAAAAGGTAGAGTGGAAGGAACGAAGTGTGGAAGGGAAAGAGAGGAGGGAGAGAGCGAGAACGAGATAGGTCATATATATCTCGTATTTTTCGTTTCACAGCGAAATTTTTTGCTCTTTTTTCTTTATATTCCCACGAACGCGAAATGCGCATATTTTTCGTTCTATTTTACCACCGCCGTCTTTTTGTTTCACCTCGTCTCGTTTTTTCCCCTCTTCTTTCTTTAAGGGATGAATCGGAATCCGCGAGGAGAGCGCGGGGGGGTTGGTAAAGAGAGGCGTCGCGTCGTGAAAAACGCGAGGGATGCGCGTCCGATTTGTATTCACCCCTCGAGAGTTCATCTCGAGGTTTTTTCGCCTGGCGTGTGCGGGTTTCGCTCCCTCTCGCTCGCTTTCTCGCCCCGGGTTGAGGAGTGCCGAGAGAGAAAGAGAAAAAAGAACTGGTCCTCGAGATGCGCGAACGGAGCCGGTGGAGGAAAAAATAACGGTAGTCGAGGGGCG
>NCVS01000527.1:435338-451192 GCA_003055095.1 Goniozus legneri | reverse complement strand
AAAACTAACTGCAGCCGAGGCACATAACACGTGGAAAAAATAAACTCGGAAGTGTAAAAGAGCCAGGAGAATTGTAAAAACGCGTGCGAGGAGTTTCTTCACGATCGGAATCGGCTTGCGCGAGAATCGTTCGTTTTTTTATACACCTACGTACGAGTACCCGTGCGCTCGTGTGCGCACGCGTACGTGTGCGTTTCACGCCCCGAGTGATCTCGACGGCGCGTTAAAAATCGAGGAGCCGAGAAAAATGGAATTTTAACGGCGGAACGGCACTTGCCCGTGTAATCGTCCGCGATTTTAAACCGGATCTATTAACTCCATTTCGCGTGAACGCTATGTCGATAGTATAAAACGCCCGATAAAAATTTCAACTCCAGCGCGCGAGCCCATCGCTGCTCGTCGAATTCGACTCTCGTTCCTAATCGTATTCCAATTATTACGATTCTCGCGTATAATCTCGTCCGTTGACTCTCGCCGGGATTACAGGCCATCGTGAACGTAAGTTAATTCCATTCTCGACGTATCTATTCCCGCGAGACATTTTTCCAGCGATGGCTCGATCGAATCGTCGATTTGCCGAACGACCCGTGCGGCCGGCCAGGAAGCGAGCGAGAGAGAGAAGAAACAAATAGTCGCGTTTACACTCATTTTTTGTCCCCGGTAAACCAGGAGTACCAAGTCCATAGAGAGACTAGGAATGTACAGGGTGTGTCGCGAAACGATTCCATTTTTGTTCAGTTTTTGAAAAAAATTTCCAAATTTTATGAGAGACTCGTGCGTGAAAAATAGTAAAATTTCGACGTTTGAAGTTTGATTCCAAGTTTTCGCATTCAAATGAAATTTGGTAATTTTTCAACACCCTATATGGCATTTCGAGGCGTCCCACGAGAGAAATCCAGTTATCGCGAGTGGACCGGACTCTACCGCGCCTCCGGACCGTAGTTCCACAGCGCGAAAGCGTACCTCTCGCGGATGATAATTGCTTTAGGAATCGGCGCCTACGCGACTCTCCGTTTCCCCGAGACTCGTGCTTGGAATACTTAAGAGGCCGCTAGATTGATGAAAATAAAAAAAGAAACAGGAAAAAAGAAAAACACTCACTCGGTTGATTAACATTTTTACAAATTTAATTAAAATTATCCGGCTGTATCTTAATTGCATGTAAATTCTACTTTTTTCTCTTTTCGGTATTCGAATTATTCGTATTTGCGGTCGTTCGCGTTGTTTTCAGTTTATTTTTCCACTGTCTTTCCCGACAATTAGTTTATTCTTTTTTTCCCCTCTCGTTTTGTTTCACCCGATAGCTTCCGGTGCAGGGAGCCCATTTTACGCGCAGTGCCGGTTAATCGCGTTTATTCGAAATTATGGCGAACGTTGGTACGAGCGAATGGAAAAAAGGGGGGTGGCGCGGGAGAAGATACAATAAACAGGGAGGAAGAGAGAAAGGTAGAGAGAGGAGAAAACTCAGCGCTAACGAGCGAGCCGCGGTGTGTTCGGCACGCGCTACAAACACACTCGATAATGTGAGTTTTACCCGTAATCACTCGCGGGCAAGTTTTTCCCGCTTTGACGCTCCCACGGAAAATTTGGCGAACGGAACTCGCGTTATTAGCTCGAATTCTCTAAGGACATTACCGCTTCCAATGGCTAATGCCCGAAATTCGCGGTGAAAATTCTCATCGAATCGGGCGTATTAGAACGCCACGCGCGCGGGTGATACGAGGAAGAGAGAAAAAAAATACGCACTCGAGCGTATCTCACTTATACATACATATGTATAAGATCGAAATCGGGTTTATCGGCCACAATTAAGTGGGGTTATACCCAGCCACGCTAGTCGGCTTACTCGACGAAAATTCGAGGCGTTTATTGGGTATTAGCCGTTCTCGAATATATTACGCGCTCGGGCGTAAGCGTTTTCCCGCTGCCGTGTAAGCCTAATCGAACGCACTGCCGCTATGTGTATATGTACACACAACGACGTGAATAAGAGGGAATGAGTTTGCTCTGGCTCTTTCCAGGAGTCGGAAAATTAGCTGTCTCGCCCACCGCGATATATATTACCGGCCAATCGATAGTTTTATCGCGCCACCCCAGCACGCGCCTCCTCGCTCTTTTTTCCTCTACCAGGGGCGCGCGATATCGAACAATTTAGCCTGAATCAACTTCGCACGTCCGTACGCGCAACGTACATTAATTTATCGCCAAGAGGAATTAGCGGGTATCTTCCCTAATGTAAGATGATCACGCTCGTTGCGGAGATTCGCACGTATTTCTGTAAATATCGAAGATCGTTTAGAGAAAACGGCACGAATCACGGGGCAATTTCTGAAAACATTCGCAGTTTGCGTGGAATGTGTAAAAAAAAAAAAAAAATTGGAGGAAGTATCCTGGAATCGATATCGCGATCGAGTAAACAGCAGGACTCTCGAGTCCCGTATCCGATTACGAATCGGTGTCGTCGGCATCGGTTTCCAATGAGAAGGAACACGTTGGTAGCGGACTGGAGAGGGTGGATTCTCGCTACACACTAGAGGCGAATATCGTTTAATCTCATTCCGTAAAACGTCGAAAACCAGAAAAGAGCTCTCTCTCTCTCTCTCTCTCTCTCTCTCTCTCTCTCTCTCTCTCGCTCTTCCTCCCCTCGCGCCATGCTTAGGTAACATCCGTGGCGAGCGCGCATGCGCCGCGTTAATCGTAAAACTCGTTCCGTTTTACGAGCCCTCGACGGCCACTCGTTGAATTACAATGGAAACGGGACTGGCTCCGCGCTTTTTTTCTACTTTTTCTCGTACTCTCTTTTTTACTCTCTCTACTCCTCTTTTTTATACGTACGTTTGGAATATAAAGAAGATCACGTGGGTCACCTCGGTGAGTTTCTCTCTCTCTCTCTCTTCTCGCTCGCTAGCTCTCTGGAGAGAGAGAGAGAGAGAGAGAGAGAGACGATGTTTCGTGCGAGAGAGGCACGTACACAGATAACCACGCGAGCGCGTGTGCGTACGTGTGTATATACGCGGAGCGATCTGCGAATCCAATTTTCGTGAGTGAGTAACCAAATAGTCGCTCCATCTCCGGATATAACCCGCCTGGCCGTCGCGAGTACGCGCGTCTCGTTCCTCCATTCGGCTCCCCTCGCCCTCGCCCTCGCTCTCGCTACGCGACATTCGACGATTGATCGCGCCCGCTCTCGTGTACACTTTTTATTTATCGCGAATATTCCGCTGATGGAAAAATCGGCCGTTGAAAATTGAAAATACACATACATCATCGAGAGTGAGTCGACGCGGAGGGGTAGGTCGAGAGGGGACGGAAAAAGGAGGGAGGGGGATGAGCAAACATATACATAAGAACGATTTTGCACGTTATGGATACGCAAATCGGAGTCCGCGCCTTGTAATGAGTAAAAGGAAATTTCCATTCAGTTTCAAGGTGCGAGAGTTGCGAAGTAAATATATATACCGCGCCGTGTACGTATAGAACGGCGCTCCCACGGGATCGTGAGCGCGCGATTCTCGCAAAGGAGTTTGATATGCATACGAGCGCTAGAGCTCGGTAACTAATGACTCCGGGAACTCTCCCTACACAGTCGTGGTCCAAGCGGACCCTGTAATTTTCATAAATATTGGCCGAAATGCTCCGACGGTCAAAGCACTTCGTGAACGCGCGCTCTCGCCCTCCGGGGGTGCTCGGGACTTTGGCCTAATTGACTTTCCGCAAGTGCGTTCGTTCACGGGACGCAAGACCGGCGAGAAAAATGATTTAGCCTCCCATCCGCGACGACGACAAAACACTCGTTACTCCGGCACCCGGAGAGTTTACCGCACGCTTAAATCCGACCGACTATACGAGGCAATTAATTATCGCCCGACTTGTCTCTATCTTCCTATTCCTCTCCCGAATCGAGTCACCCGTGAATTTTCGCCTTTTCTCTCTTTACCGAAAATAGCAATCCATCTTGGTCGTATATTGTATACATGTATAAAAAATTATATGAAGAGGGAGTAGCTTAAACGAACTGAAAGAGTCTCAAAAGTCGAATATGAGATTCGTTTTTCCGAAAAACGTTTTATGCTATCGAAATTTTGTTAGATCGCTAGCAATTGGATTTGAAAGAATCAGTTTTTCCACCGATGCGCCCTACTTTTCGCTCTTTTTCTCTTTTTTTTTTCATTTCGAGCTCCCCGACGAGTTTTTAACGAGAACAGTTCGTCGTGGCACGACTCTAGAACGCGTTCACTCGCGCTCGCGAGCGAATGTTCGATTCGGGCACACGACGAAGTGTCGCGGAATCGTCGTGATAAATCGCGACGTAACGAACCGTTTTTACGGCGAACTTTAAATTACAACCGAGGGAAGCCGCTGCAAGTGCGATAAATTTATCGCGACGGTCGAGTCGCGGTATGTATAGCTCACCGGCACTCGCGATTTATTATCCCAGGACAGCGGAGTGGCGAGTGATACGCGAAAGAGAGAGCGAGAGAGAGAGAGAGAGAGAAAGGAGACAGAGACTCGGTCAGTAAATTTCATAATTACGTGTAAATTAATCGCCCTCAGGATGGACCGGTACGGTCTTCTCGACTAAAAGCCGTAAAAGGCAAGATTTTTCCTCTCCCGTATCTCGTCGTCGACACGACGACGTTCTCATTATCGTTCGCGGTGTCTTCCGTGAAAACGATCGTGCACAAGGGAGAGCGGAAGTGTGAGAGAAAGAGAGCATGTCTCTCTCTCTCTCTCGTTCCCGAAAGAAAACGCTGAAAAAGTAAAATCGTCTTTTAAGGGCCGTTAACTCGACGTCCAGCTTGGCAGCAGAATGAGGAATAAAAGGGAGCCCGGTGCAAGCCCAGGAGAGAAGACACTTCCGTCTCCACCCCCTACCTACCTTTGAAATGATAATAATGATAATAATAATACGGTCTTTATTAAAATTTTTCTGTCCTTACTCTCGCCCGCGCTATCTTTTTCCCTTTCGGAAGAAAGGGAAAGCCCTTTATCTCGCCGGGGTACGACAGAGGAGCAAAAATTCCAACTACATCCACCGTTTTAAAACTTCATTTTGCAGTGCGCTGCGTGCCTCGTCGTGCCGCTTTTTATTAATTGTTAAGCGACTTTACGCATTTCGCTCCTATACACTCACTCACGCATACTTGCTCACCCTCTCCGTCTCTCTCTCTCTCTCTCTCTCTTTCTCTCTCCCTCTCTCTTCACGTGAATGGCGAACGCGCGGCGAAGAATCCAATTTCGCGTTGAGGGGCACCACGAAAATACACGGTACCGCGTATTACGAGCAAACGTTATATCGCATCAAAGTTAGATTCACTCGGCAAATTCGATGTGAAACGAAGGAACCGTGGGGGAGCCTTTGATGTCGGAGGCACGAATTCGTCTATATCGACGAACGAGCGGACGGGCGGACGGCCCTTTAACGACGGACGAGTGTATCTTCGGCTTTCCGACGGGTTTCCTCGACCCTTTTTTCTCCCCCTCTCCGCTCTCCTCGTTCCGCCTCGTAAATTACATTTTAATTTCCGCAAATAGAAAATCCACTCCGGAAATTTCGCAATAACTCGTTTGATTTACGGAGCGTGGGCGTAGTGGTACACGCGCGATAATTAAAAGCGCAACGTTAAGGCGGAAATTTTTTTCCAACCCGTCCAGTTACAATGGCAACGCTGCAAATCGCTAAAAGATCGTCCGCCGCGAGGACGGCTAATTGTCTGTCGGTCGAACGGCACGAGCGCAAAAGGCTCCGCGTGAAAAAAGCTTGGCATCGGGATCGTATCGCGATGTACTTCTTTCCTCGGCGGTTCTCGTCGTCTACGCGGCCCACGCTATCCAACCTCTTGAATAATGCATGGAGAACGAGGCCGGCCATATTCTGGAACAACCGCGACGTGGTGGTAATTACCATCGTGTTCCATTGAAAAGAACTTGGCTTGATCATAATTTTGCCATTAGCCGCGTTCGCGCGGTACTGAAAAAAAAGTGTAGAAGCTCTTGAGAAAGAGAAGAGAGACAGGGAGAGAGAGAGGGGAGGGAGAGAGAGGGCTGAGTAATTCGCGTGGTTACCGCCTGCAGATATTGCATTTTTATAAGAAGCTCCTTTTCCTGTCTACCCCACTTGCTCCTCTCGCTCGCTTCCTCGGCTATCTTTTGTGCTACCGAAGCGACGTTTCACGGTTATTCGGCCGTGAGCGGCGTTTAACTCGTCGAGACATTCCCTAAAAAACTCGAGAAAAAAATGCAAAACGACATTCAGCAGGATCTAGAATAAAAAATTCGTAAAATTTCGATGTATCTGAAATTTCCATCGTTGGAGTCCAACGATATTTCGAAAAAATTTTTTTTCTTAAAACAAGTTCACATATCTTCTTAAAATACTCTTAAACAACGGAAAAACACATTTATAAAATAATTTTTGACCATTCTTTTACTATTTGGTCATTTTTGACCAAATTTGACACGGATAGCCGTGTTAAAAATTTTGTTCAAAAATTATTTCATAAATGTGTAAAATAGATAGACCTTCAATTTTCATCCTACAAAAAATACAATCTGTTTTAAATTAATCTGTTTAGTTCAAACAATGTTTCAAATCCTGCAAATATTTTTTTAATTCTACTATTTTCGGTGATAAAAATTCATGTTGATAAATGAAGAGGATATTAGTTTCAAAATCAAACAACAACGCGATTTAAATGGAACAAATATTTGATTGCACTATTTCAAAGCTCAAATCTGTTGAATCGGATCAAAATTTGTTAAATACAAATAAATTTCCTCCGTGTATACAGGCTCCGTTCTAAATTTCAAACGAGACCAAATTCGAGGAGTGAGTTCAAGCCGCGGTTCAATTCCAGACGAAACGAGAAATCCAGAATGAAGAACGGGAAGCGCGAGCTTACAAGCTCTGTCCGGAAGTCCGAATTTATGGTTATCCGGGCGCGAGGGATATATATATATATATCTAATATCGAGCAGCGGCGGGCGTTCGACGGCGGGTGTATTAGGCCGATGAGCCGGACCCGATAGTAACGTAAACAATCGCAAAACGCTGCGGTGCACCCTCACCTCGTCCCACTTCATACCTCCGGACTATATCGGCAACTTGCCGAATCCAGGGTGGGAACAATGCCAACCAAGTTTCTGTTTCTGCGATCTGAATTTAGGGTAGGAGGTAAGTGGTGTGTGCCCGCGTATCGGAACCCGATCCTCAAACGATTACACACCGCGTCACATTATACATATACCACCGTAAATATACACACACACACACACACCACTATGTGGAGGATCCAGAACTCACCCCCAGCCAGCAGCGTCGTGAAAATCGGGCCGCTAACGATCGCGAAACAAATCGCGTTATACGCCGAGCGAGAGAGCGCTCTCTCGCTCGATCGACTCCGATACGGGAGGGACCCCTGTTGTATGCGCGTTAGCTGCCGCTGACGTCGCCGTGGGACGTGGAAGAGGGAGAGAGAGAGAGAGAGGGAGAGGAGGGGTAGAGTTCACTTCGTCCAGGTTCATTCGCTCGTGAATTTCCTGAAATTTTTTAGGAACCCGATAGCTCCGAAACAACGAGAGAGAAAGAGACTTGCGGATATCCGTGCGAATTTCACCCGTCGATTCTAACCGTTCGAGTCGATTTCCTTTCTTCTTCTTTTTTTCGTCTCGACCGGTTAATCCGGTTACGTCACACGCGTACGCGGACATTATACGAAGGACGGGGATGGGTTATAAACGAGGGAGGGATGGGAGTTTCGAGAAATTTTGATTAAGCTTCCGCAAACTGGAATGGGCTATTAAACCGCAACTATGTCCTCGACCAGCGTTGCGTACGTATATACGTACGTACTGTATCTACATTCAAGAACGCGCGGAAGCTGCTTCGAACTTCGATAACCATTAATTTCGTTAACGAATATTCCAACGACGTGACTTTGGGTGTTTTTTTTTTTTTCAATCAATTTTTTTCCACTCCTCTCTTTGTCGCCGGGGAAAAAAATTTTCCTTCTTTTATTTTCAACTTGACGCCTTCCATTACGTTCGTTTACCCGCACGATTTTTTCTCTCTCGCTCGTACTCGAGCCGATGCTCGAGATTCGGTCGGCAATCTCGTTATTTCGCGCTCGCGCAATCTCGACGGTGCGCGACGTAAACGGGATACGCTGACTCCGCGAACGAGCGAGAGAGCGAGCCGTATAGCCAGCCCTTCCCCCACCCCCTCCATCGAGTTTTTCATGCGAACGCGATAAAATAATCGCCCTCCGAGCGCAGAATTTCTATTATCGAAATTCGAAGCGAGTTTCGGATTCCCAACCCCCCTCTCGAAGCCCCCCTGGAAACACCGATCGGCTCATTCCAGTTTACCAGCGGGAGAGATAAACGCGACAGTTTTCGCGATATAAATCGCTCGGTTATCGCGTAATCCCGCGAGTACGAAAGACGTTAACGCGCTCGGCGCTCTCTCGTTTTTTATTTTCTCATATTCACTGTGCCCAGCAGAGTTTATGAATTACTTCGTACCACCAAATTCATAATTGGGATTCGCGACCCGAAAAATAAGTCTGGATTTCAACGTGAATATCTTGCATAAACTTTGTCAATTTAATTCTTAAAAGAACAATATCTAGTTTAGTTTCCTCTCGGTTTCAACTTTTGAATAATGTTTTTTAGGTTGAGTAAAGATTTATGAAAAATTATACATATTTGTAATTTTTCTATCGTGTTAATTTTGGCAAATTAAAAAAAGATTTTTCTTTTTGTCTCGTGCAATGTCGTTACAGTATATCGTTTATTAAAGAGGCGTACAAGGTGTATGTGGTTTGAGTTACGAGCTAACGGCATTAACATCGTTCAACATCGGCTACAATCTGTCTACAATAGAGCCCGGCGAGCTCGAATACCTACTCCTTGGAAACAGAACCCATGTACCTGTCGAACTCTCGTGTCGAGCAAATCATGCGGAAAGGACGGCTCTATAGGCCGTCGAACAAGCCGTATAAGGGCAAGATATCATTACTCGAAATGGAATCGGAATCGCAATAATTAACTCGATATACACGATGCAAAATTAACGCGACCCGTTGAGTATTCTCAAGCGATTTGCCTCGGAATATATCCCGCGGTAACTGACGATCCCTTTGGCCTATACACGCCAAACGCATTGGAAGTTAGTTCCGCACGGTTAGCTCCGCGAATACCTTCGCAATTATAAGCATTAGTTATATCCGTAGCGCGGCGCGTACGTTTAACTATGTTAATTTCCCTTCTGACGATTAACTAGACCCGAATCTACTCGAAAACTGGTATCGTATCGTCCGCAAATTCGCGTCGAACGTCGCGGGAGAGTAACGATGCCGGGCTCGGGTAAGAAAATGCGATTCTTGGCCCTGCGGATATTGCCGATATTAAATTTCGGCCTCTCCCGGGCCATTATTATTGCTCGTCGCGTAAATTACGAGAGCCGAGAGCTGCCCGTGATACGCGGAACACCGACGATAAATTCTCCCGTCCGTGCGCGCAACAATACATATTTCTGGCCGCAAATACGCGCCCGCGCGATGTATAGAGAACGCGCGCGGATGGCCAAACATTTGCGCACACCTCGTGCGTATCTCGTAACCGGGAATATTTATAAAAGCCCGTGTAATATTTCATACCTTCGGAGATATTTTACGATTCAGGTGTAGCTAATACCTTAGGCGGACTTACGACGCTGTCGCGCTGCCATGCATCGGCAAAAAATTTGTTCTACTAGAGTAAATCAGAAAAACGTGTCTGACGTAAAGTCAAAGCAAAGTTGAAGTGAAAAATTAAATATACTTAAATAATTAGGTCTTTAACTTTGACTAATTTCGGATAGCTAGAAAACTAGACATTTTTGGAATCTTCATCCTCTATATTCTCAAATTCCGACTTGAGTTGATTCGCGGTAATACTATCAGAAGATAACACTTCTCGTTGGCTAATGTACAAAGCATTTTCGAAAATCGTGTCTCGTTGACAATGAAATCTCGTCGAGTAGGGGTAATGAACCGTGACGTTTAACCCTCTCGTGAGCGTACGGCACATGGGCACACACGTGTATCATCTTACACACGCTTACATACACGCGATCACCCCTCCCCCTCTCTTCACACCGAGAACCATTAGGAGGTCCCCTCTGGTTTGCCCGATCGCAATAATTAGCACGAACCGGAGTTTGTACGTGCGTGTACGGGTTCCTGTGCCTCGGCCGGGCCAATTAGAAGGAGGAATCTCCTCTCTCTCTCTCTCTCTCTCTCTCTCTCTCTCTCCCATCCTCCCACTCTAACTCGTTTGGGGAGCGAACTCCTCTGGCGCGTAATCGGGACTATAAACGAGCGCGAAACGTTCTACGGACGTCGAGACGTAAATCGCCGCAGCAAAAGACGCCACCGACCCGAAATTGGCCACCTTCCAAACGACACCTGCCCCGATATTTTTCAACCTCCCCCAATCCCGCGTTTAATCACCCTCGCATCTCAAAGGAACTCCCCGAAAGGTGTTCTCCAAATTTTTGAATAAATTTCGAAACGCCCCGGCGCTGTAATAGGTTTGTTTTAATAACGCCTGTTCTCGCAGCGAACGGCTGAATTTTTATCGTTCGAGTTGGATTCAAGACCCAAAGCAAGATACGAGCATTCCTCTAACGAGTCGGAGTTATCCGGCGTAAAGTTATCTCGCGATAATTACCGACGATGTTTCTGGGAAAGCGGTGAGGGTGAGCGAGAACGCTCGCGCGCTCACGTGTTATATAATACACACGTATATATACGTAGGGCCAATTAAGGCGAAATAGTATTCCAGCACTCTCGCTTAAATGGAAGCGACTAGGAAGCGTTCTCTCTCCCTCTCGCTACCTCTCGCATGTTCGTCTCCGTTAAAGTGTGTACGTGTGTGTGTGTGTGTGTGTGTGTGTGCATTTGCATGCGAGTGTGCGCATCTCCGATGCCTCCGAGACCCGAAAGGCTCGCTTCGTTTACGAGGATTGTCCCGACTGCCTACAAAGCGAACCGGTGCCCTCTGAGCCCCCTTTATCAGCACTCCAGCCCCTATTCCCGTTCGTGATTACGGCTTTAAAATAAGAGACTGACGCGAGGAAAAAGAAATTTATCTTTTCTGTCGTATTAAAAACTATGTGACGAGATCTCATTGTTAAATTTAGCGCAGAATTCACTGCGAGTCGAGGATTAGCGAGGTTTTACGACGTTAATGAAAACCGTGAATCTCATTACAAATTTAACGAAATTCTATTCATTAATATTCATATCCGTCAAATTGTTGCATTCGTCCGGAATGTAAATTAAAGATTCAATTCGCGAAAAATGAATTTTACAATTCGTTTGTTTCATTCACCAAAAGTTATCGATCGTGTTTCTAAACTATGATCCTATACAGTATCACTATATAGATCCGAATTCGCGAGCAAACAGAAATCGAATTCTTTTTTGCGTAGAAATTAAGTACGCAGTAAACGCGGCACTAGTTACTAAGTGAAACACGACGACGAGGATGTTCTTTTCTGGCGAAAAGCTCCAGTGCCGTTCCCACACCCTCAACCGACTACTCCGGTTTACGTGTTTACGTTCGCCGCGACGTATACATCTCAGTGGTATTTGCACGTTGTTAGGATACATCCGGCTGACTCGTTGACTATCCGCTTTCGTTTCGTTCCTCCATCCTCGCGAGACGGGGGGTGGGATGATTGCAGAGCCCGAAGGGCAGCCCGGCTTGTCTCGCGCGTCGCGAATATCACGGGGAAAACGAACGGGAGCGCGAGTGAGTCCTTACCAATTACGGAAGCGCGACTGGAAGAAGACATAATTAGCAGCTCGCGTGTTTTAATTAGGAACGAGCCGTCAGTCGCGAGATTTACGACGCGAGCGTGCGCCTGGCTGAGATATAACCGATAATCGCTCCTACGGAATTCCGCTTACATCACCTCTTCTGCAAGAATCCCGAGAGTTGCCGGACGCAGACCGTAAAACAATTTTCGAAATTCGCGTAGAAAACTCGCGAGGGAGCGAAATATTTCAGCGGATCGGTGGTTAAAGTTCGCCGCGAGAGGAAGAGATATTTCGAAAAATTGAAAAAAAAGAGAAGAGAGAGAGAGACAGAGAGAGGAAGGGACGAGAGAAGGAAGCAATGTGGGACGAAAGTTGAAGCCTGAGAGTTACCGCGGCTACCGTTCGAGTTTAACGCGAATCGACAGTTCCGCGGAGCGAATTTACCCTCGCTCCAAGTTTCGCGAAGAGAAAGGCTCGCGCCGTCCGTTATACGGCGTGGATTTAACGAAGGCCCTAAATTGTCGTCGCGTCAATCCATTCGACGCTCGTCGCGAGCGCGTGACAATATGGATTCCCGTGTGTACATTATACATACATACACTACATACACCGCACATAGTTACCAAAACTTTACAGCGCGAAACAACAACCGCGAATTTCGCCTCTGCGACAACACAGAGCGCGCTTAAACGCTAAGACCTTAACACAATTTCTCGCTCGGAACCTCCGCGATGTCGATTTTTTTTCGTTTCGTTAAATATTTTCCGGATTTTCGCGAGCTCGGAAAAACGAAGGATGGAAACGAGGGAGAGGGCGAGCGCAGGGGTGAGAAGTGAGAGAGAAAGAGAGAAGCGAGAGAGCTCGTAAAAGGCAATTAGTCGTCGAATTTCCCGAGACCGGGGGTAAAATGTCTGGTTTTATTAGGGGTGGCGCGTGACTGTCGCATCGGTACGCCCGAAGAGGCGGGATAATTAGATGTCACTTATATAGAACGAGATCGCGAGCGCGTTACGCTCTTTTTCGCGATTAGGGCGGAGAACCGGCGTGCATCCCCAAGGCTTACATTCGTACGAAAACTCTGGATTCGTCAAACGAGTTTTGATTTCGAGCGAGAGCAGTCGTATAATTAGCCTCATACTCCTCTGCTTCGTAACGAATGTACGGTACGCCTCTATAGACATGGCATGGCTGGAAAAGCGTCGCGGTAATTAATTATTAGTAGTAGCGAATTGTAACGGGAAGAAGAGATACCTCCAGCCAATTATGAACCGACGACACAAGTTGCCGCTCGTCTCGTTGCAAAATAATTGACTAGCGAGGGTGACTCGCGATTTTAAGAAAGCACGGCAAGAAGAGAAAGAGGATGGGGGAAGAGAGTTACGGGGGATGATTTCGAAGGATTGCGTAAGGAAAATACGGGCCTGATGAAGACGGAATAATTGAGGGAGGGTTTACGCTACAGATACTCGCGGGTCTTGATTTTCATCCTGCGCAACAAAAACCGAAGGAAGCTCGTTGCTCGCGCGGGCCCAATTACCGGAAGTCTTCTATTTCTCTCTCAACCGCCACCCCCTACCCACTCCCCTAGCCACCCTCGACGTCACGCGAATAGACGCGACTGAATAATTGAATGTCTTCGGGTCTTTTCTGCGTTCGTAATTAAAGCAGACGTCGAGGAGTCGAAATCGCGCGAGCTCTCGTTCTCTTGCCAGGATAATTCAGGCATCCCCCAACGAGAAAAGATTTACCTTCCACCCTCCGCCCTCCTTTATCTCTCTTCTTCTTTCCTCCTCTTCCTCGCTCTCTTTCTCTCTTTCGACACGTGACGTCGCTACGAGGAAAAGCGATCCACGACTCGGAGACGGCGATCGAAGTGGAAGGTTGGCCTGACATCGAAATTCGAACGCGATAGCGAAATCTCGTTGTTGAAGTTCCGAATTGAGGGAGAGGGAACTCGGAGTTGAGTGGCGGCACTTCGATCAAAGCGGAAGTTCGGTGTTGCGCATTCCGCAGTCCGGGACTCGACGCACCGCTCGCGTTCCGCCGTTTTCCGTTATCGTTTCGGCTTTTGCTTTCTCGCACTCTCTTTCCCTCTACTCTGCCGGTGCTTCTACCGGAGTTATAATTCAAATACAGCTCGAAGATCACGAAGCATCGAACACCGAACGAACGTCCTTTCGTACCTTGTTAATTGGCTCCAATAAACTCGCTGGAGTGCTTTCCGTTTATTTTAACAATTCAGAAAAATAAAGAGGCAGGAATCGAGAGTTTGACTCGCTCTTTGCCGCGCTTAAAGTTCATCAACAATGATTTAATTAATCGGGATTTGCGAATTTACGTCCTCGGAACTTCACGAGAGACGGTGGTTCGGTTTTTTAACTGGTTTCGACATTCTGATTGGTCTTTGAACGCTCATAGATTCAACGAATAACTCGATTTGAAAAAGTACTAATCGCTCCTTCGATCTCTTTCAGATTCGAGATAAGAGCTTCTTTCTTCAACGTATATCCAGTCAGCGCGGTGAGTAAGTGAAAATTTCAACTCGTACGAGTTCAAATCTCACGCATTTTCTGTATTCCATTACCGAAAACAATAAAACAAGAACGGGGAGTAGCGTAGTCATCCTTTCTCACCGTTTTTGCTCGGGAGGAACTGAAAAGGAACGTCGCAATTCCGAAGAAATGTTTCCTCGCGTCAAAGAAATCTCGAATTATGCCTCCGCCACGACTTTTCTGCCCTCGTTGTCTCTCCACGATTCTCCTTTTGTGTACAGGTGCATAGACATATATATACATGCCCACACATATATATCCTCATGAAAGACGTTCACGGGCGCACTCCCTCGTGTCGACTCGACGAATTTCTCTTCGCGCTACCGACGTCTCCCGGGGTCTTTGTTTCTCGTTCGCGCGACGACCTCCGCCTCGTTATCCTTCGACGACGCGCTTAAATCGGGACGCGCGAGGGGTGTGGATAAAGAAATTCCGAATTGCAACAAATATTCCGTCGAATGAAAATTTCTGCACAACGGCGAAGAGAGACGTCAAAACTGAAAGGGGGGGGGGGTAACTCAAATATTCTCATATTCTCGCAATCACAGTTTATTTAAACCGAGATATACGATGAGAATAAAACTAGCGTCGTAAAATCTAAAATTTTTCCTCGCGCGCCCTGAAATATTTCCACTTCGGATGTTTTCCGCGATATATTATATTCGAGTTTGGCTGGAAAGTTTTCAGGCGCAGGTGTATACAAATAACATATATACACGCGTGCATAAATTATGCCCGGCCAAACTCTCGATCGAGCACTCGGAGTCAACTCGGACGCGTATCGGTGGTAGTAGTAGTAGCAGCAGTAGGAAGGATAAGAAAAAGAGTTGGCGAAGACGGATGAAGCATCGAGCTCGAATTCTCGTATACGCGTGAATTAATCACGTCTCGGAAGTGTAGTAACTCGCTGGCAGAGACAAAATAGTCCAGCCTCTCGTACGTACGAATAATTTATACGAGCGCTTCGGATTACTCGCGAAACCGAACAAATAACGCGTGTTAAAAGGAGTGGAGAGCGCATAAAAATTTTCACGATAGCCGTAGAGTAGCGGAGAGAAGGGGAGCGAAAGAGAACAAGAGAGAATTCGTGCGTCGTTTTGCGAGTTCTCGCGTAAGTAGGGAACACACAGCGGATGGTTGCCGACGAAACTAGCCAGATAGAGGAAGTAGCGGCAACGTGTTTTGTTTTCACGGCTCGCGGAACGGGCGCATCGTCCGGTCTTATCGTTTCGCCCTCCCTCCCCCTCCCTCCGCGTGGTGTGAGCTTTTTTTCTATATCGCGCACGCGCGAGACGATACCCGCGACCGCTGGATGAGATCTCGTACCGGCGAAGTGCCCGAGCGGGGGGGTGGAACTTCTTCTCTCTATCGGAAAACCGGTACACGTACGTTGCCACGGAAACGACAGTTTCGAGCAAGTTTTTCGTCGCGAGATCGTCGAAGAAAACTAGTGGGCGGGAGATAGTGGAAAGGCGCGGCTGGGCAGGGGGGGGGG
>NCVS01000527.1:405033-432620 GCA_003055095.1 Goniozus legneri | reverse complement strand
GCGACGAGGGGTCCTCGAGAGCAAGGTCGAGTGTCGAGACTATCGGAAGGTCCACTCGAAGCCTAGCCGTAAATTTTCTTGCGAGAACGAGGGAGGAAAAAATCTCGCGCGTATACGAAAAAGCGAGCGCACAGGGGATAGATCGAGGGGTGGGAGCGAAAAATTGAGGGATGCCCTCGACAGACATAAGATAAGACGCGATCTCCGCCAAAGCGTTCCTCTCTGTTTCTTTCACTTCTCTCGAAAGATCGCGCGAATACCATTTTCTTAAAATACCATCGTCCCGAGGGCGGAAAATATCCGCGTGGACCCCGGCGTATTTTCCTTGCCGATATACGTGTACGTTGTACGGAGGAGCCGTGAAGAAAACTCGTTCAATACGTAAAACAAGCTCACGGTTAAATATTTATTCGCGAACGTCTAGGAGGGTATAGGCCAATCCCGCCATCTCGAGAGTCTTCCACGTATTGTTTCGACAAGGGCGTGTTTATATACGTATACACATTCAGCGCTAAGAAAAATTCCGGAAAAATTGACTCGCGAGATGAGGAAATGTCGGGGAAATTTGGATTATTCGAAAATATCGATCATCGAACGCGAATCGGTATCAATTTTTCGTTAATTCGAATTGCGTACAACGGCGAATATAGTATGAATTGATTGCGCGACAAATATACTGTTACAAACAGCGATAGAATAATACGCGAGCGAACGAACAGCGCGCGTTTCGCCGGCTTTCGCGCTTCGTTACGCGTTGTCCCCCGTGAATTCCATATTATTATTCCAATTCGTTCTATTTAACTCTGATTCCACCGCGTTCGGATAGCCCGTTCATTATCGAGAGTAACGATCGATGCCCGCCGCATCGGTAAAACCGAAATCCGCATCTTTTTCGGAATTCCCCGCGGTGCGAGCGCGAGATGAAAACGAGAAAGATGATTTCATCGTTAGGAGCGTTGGAGAATTCGCCGAAGCGATATACGATAGCCTCGATTCATTGAATTTCTCTTTCCACGGGGTGAGCAAAAAAAGACGAGACGGGAGAGGAGATATCGATACGGTTGGCCGATACAGAGCAACCGACGCGTCGAACAACCGAACGACACGAGCAGTCGAAGAGTCGAGCTCCGTTTGGGTTGTTGACGCGAGAGAGAGGGAGAGAGAGAGATAAAGAGAAACGGGAAGAGACTTTGAGGAGAAGAGAAGAGATAGGAAGCTTCGGCGTTAGTCGCTTTTTGCCGACACACACGGTCAATGTGCATTATCGGCAGACACGGTATACGCGTCCGGTAGCGATACACACGTTGCGCGAAAGAGAAGGATAGAGAGGAATTCTCACAAAGAGGCCGATATATACCGCGTTCGTCGTTTCGACACAAAGCGGCCCTGGAACCTCTACCCAGCAGTCGCCTCTCTCAGATCGACGGAATGACGTGGTACGCGCAAATCGCCTCTTTCTCTCTCCCTCTCTCTTGGCTCGGAATTTCTTTCCTAGTTTTTTTTAGCAATTTCTGCTCTTTTGTGAGCCCTCTTTCGACTTTTTTCCTCCCAACGTTTCTGCCATTCGCTGTTTCTTTTCACGTCGATTATTAATACTCTAACGAGCTTTTTCTCTCCCCCTCTGCAGCTTTTCTTTATCTTTCTTTCCAGCGAGCAAAGTTAAATAAGGATTTATTGGGTTTCTACGGACGGGGTTCGTTCGTTCGTGCCAAGAAAAATCCGTCCTTGTAGCCTCCCGCTATCTCGTCGCGTCGTTACAACGCGCCCGCGCGCAACTACGGCTGTCCGCTCGAGACTGCCACGGAATCGAGTGAGATATACTCGAAACTGCTTAATATTTCAACACTTGGCGTGTCGCATTGTTCGCGTCGCTATCCACCTCCCGCTCTCGACTAGTGAAGGAGCTTCGTTAGATCGCGATTGTCGGCGAGGCGAGATTCACCCGATCGCGAGAAAAGCGCAATTAAAAACGAGAGGCGAGAATCGAATCGATTAACGCTCATCGGATCTTCCTTGCTTGTTCGGTGAAAAAAAAAAGAGAGAAAGGAAATTTCTCGCTGAGCGTGGAGAATGAAGCGGCTCCAGGAGAGAGAGAGAGAGAGAGAGGGAGGGAAAGGGTGAGTGGAAATCGAATTCATCGTGTAGGAAGCCTGGATGAAAAAAAGAGCGTCGAACGGACAAAGAAGCGGCGGAGAATCGGTCGGGCAGTCTCGGGTACTTTTTACCCGGGACCGGTGAAAACTGATAACAACGCGCTGCCATATATGCCGAAGGAGAGGGAAAGAGAGGAAAAATCGAAAGGGCTACCGAACTGAAATTGCAGGTGGCTGGAATCGCGGAGCCAATACGCATAATGCTTATCGATCCTTTTTCGCGGTTTTTTCAGAAAAGAGAATGCTCTCTCTCGCTCGCTCGCTTTCTTCCTTTTTAGCTTTATTCTCGATCTCTCTCTCTCTCTCTCTCTCTCTCCCTCTCCGTTCTCGCACTTCCAAATCGAAACGAGCTGTTTCCCGCTCCATTATCGAGATATCGCGATCGTCCATTAAGCCGAGATCGATTGCCACTCCCGCCGTTCGCGCTAACCATCGCGCTCATTTTCTCGATACATGCGCTCCGACTAACACCATCTCGAACAATGCGATTCTCGGGGAATTACCGTAATAACGATCTCTTCTGGCTCGCAGCTCGCTCGATTCCTTTTTCATTCTCCCCTTTTGCCCTCTCTCAATCATCGGTGCGCGATCGGGAGTATCGGGAGGCACTCTCTGTTAAAAAGACCGAGCCTCGATAGTACTTCCTCGGGGCCAAGCGGATCGTGAAATTCGATCATTTTTCTCGGACTGGCACTCGGGAAAAAATTTGCCGGATGGAAGACTCGCTCGATTCGCGAAGAAAAATGATTTTCCAGCTTTGTTCGGGACGATTAGTATGTAAGTGGCGACGAGGGCTATATACGGAGAGTTGGTGCTTACCGCGGCGATTATTGGAAAAGCAAGTTTGGGCCGAGCCCGGAGGAAGAGAGACCGACTCGCGACGAGTGGCCAGCGAAGAGCGAGAAGAGGGATATACAGTGAGTAAAAGAGAGAGAGAGAGAGAGAGAGAAAGAGAGAAGAGAAGAGTCCTATACTTCCGGCGAATTCGTCCCGCGAGGGGCTTCGATCGGCCCGAGTCAGCAAAGTTTGTCTTTTCCTCTCTTTCTCTTATAGCTATCTATCTCGCTCGCGCACAACCCTCTTCTCGACCCTCGCCGTCCCTCGACTTCCGAACCGTTTACCCCGATGCAGCTCTCCTTCCGCATCGACTGCACGACCGAGTTAATAAATTTAACGAAATTGAAACGGGAACCGGCCACCCCCTCGCGCTATGAAATATATCGCGTTACCCCCCTCGTCTCTCTCTCTCTCTCTCTCTCTCTCTCTCTCTCTCTCTCTCTCTCTCTCTCTCTCTCCCTCTCGATTTCGACATTGCGACACAAGCTTTTATCCCAGTTCCGATTGCCTCGGCAGCGAAAGCGCGAATTTTCCTCGCTCGCTCATCCTCGTACAGCGCGGAAAAGAGCCGCGTTAATCGGTGATATTTTAATTACGACACGACAGAGATTGAGGGCAAGGCTCATTTATGCCCAACTTACCGGGGCTGTAAAAAAATGAGGAAAACGCGAAATGGGGTTGAAAAAGAAAAACAAAGAGTATAGTAAAAGCGGGACGGAGCGGGAGAGCGGGCTGGCTGAATCTCGTAAAGCGCGACAATATAGTACGCGTTAAGAAGATATTTTACGATCGACCGTATTTTCGACGAGGATTCATCCAGCACGCGCGCCCGCCAGCTTGATACGCCCGGCCTTCTTAAGCGCGAGTGATAACCATAAAGTTGTTTACAAAGGTAAAGAGGCGAAGGCTGGCGATGGGGGAGAGCGACGCGGGAGCGACGGGAGAGAGATAAAAGCGACGGTAGCGTCGAAACTGTTGCTGGAAATTCATTAAGCGTTGCGAAACGGCCCGTCTCGCGGGATAAAAATTAACTCTCTCTTTCTCGCGACTCGCGGAAGGGGAATAAGTTTTTTTCTCGCGGAATATCCGGGATTTACGCACCACCCAGTATGTCCCAGTTCTATTTCGCGAATCGCGAATCGTTCTCCGCGAAAACCGTGATTTAACAGCCGGGGAATCCGAAGGGAGTTTTCGCGCTCTCGCCCGTTTGTCTTCGACGCCGGGAACGGCGAAAATTCTTTTCAGCGAGAGAGCGCGCGCGCGCGAAAAACGGAACTTCGCTCGTCCCCGTCGCGCATTATCGGATTATGCGGCGAAAGTTCGAATATCGTTCAAAAACTTGACGGACGGAATATTCCTCCGAGTTCCGATATTGTTATTACCGCGCTGAGCTTTTTGCTTTATTCGAAAAATTTTTACGGAAAATCGATAACCGCGCGCGTCGCCAATCTCGCTCCTTTAGTTTTTACAATTCTTACGGTTTTCGTCCGCCTTGAAGAATCTATAAATCGTCTAATGAACTGTTATTCTTCGTCTCTCGTGAAATAGAAGTACGCGTATTTAATCCTGAATCAGGTCTGATTGCAGTCGAGACCGAGCGAACGAGCGAATCGAGACGGTTCGATTCTTCATCGGTTATTTACTCTATCGGATGAAGAATGGAATCGAGACGAAAAGTTGAAATCTGTTGCTGGATATCTTGTTGACGGCGCGTCGAACAAACAGGACTAAAGTTCAGGACGAAAAACCGCGTTGCCGTACATTGCGCTAATTTTGTACCTCTCTTTCTCGAATTTTTTTTTCGCAACTCGCGCGAGCGCTATTCACGCTTGGCCGACTGCCCGCGCTCCTCGCAATTTCCGCGAAATTGTTTACGACGCGTACATAAGCCTCTCGACACGCGAAGTAGAGTGAACGGGAAAATGGAGTACGAAGAAACGACTTTTTTGCCCCGGTCGTATCATAATTAGCGCCACTTCCCCTCCCTTTATTTTACGGCGAGTTTTTCGCGAACTTTACGATAGTCGACGGAAGTACGTAGCGCGCGCGCGCGCGCGGAGGGGGAGAGAGAGGAGACTACCTGAACTCGGTTCAATAAATTCAGTCGGAAACGGAAAAAATCGAGAGAATCGGAGAGTGGAAACGAAAAATGCATCTCGACTGCAACGTGTGACGGAATCGATACGATCTTTCGGCCGGCCGTCTTGCATCTCCTGTCTTCTATCTCTTTCTCCCTCTCTCGCTATCTCGTCCTCCCCCCTCTCGCTCGCTCACTCTTTCTCTCTCTCTCTCTCTCTCTCTCTCTCTCTTTCTCTTTCGAATACTCGTTCCGAAGAGGGGTGGAATGGGGCCGGCTCGTTCCACTCCCTCCCCACTAAATCCTGTTATCGCCGTGTCATGGCGCGTTATCGGGGCGATTGTGCAGGCCGAAGTCTCCCTCTCGCGATAGATTACTATAGCTCCGCTTCTGTCCGGCACCCCATCCCCCTCTCGTCCCTCGTTTCGCTCGGTCGCCTAACGTCCGGACGACACTCCAACCTCTCCCTCGCAAACCGGCTCATGAATCACGACGTATGGTCCGCACTCTCGATCCAATTTACAAACGACCCTCGGGGCCTCGAAACTACCGATCGAAATAATAACCAAATGTCGATCCAAATGCGTCGATGGATTATAAAAAAAAATATGAGGAGAAACAAGAATAAACAAACAACGATTGCGTAAAAAAATTCGAATATTCTTCTCGTACACAGAGGGGTTGTACAAAAAAAAAGAGAGAGAGAGTCGAATAGTGGAATCGACGAAAATTTTATTCGCGATTCTTTCGAGTTCGACCATCGAAAAATGTTATACATTTTTTTCTTTCGTCCTCTCTCTCTTTCCCTCTCTCTTCGTTTTTGTTACCCTTCCCACCGGCCAGCAGAGGTCGTAAAATTCAATCGTAACTTCGGACTCGTAAAAATAAAACAAAAAGAAAGGGGAAAAAATTCGAAAGACGCCCCCTTCGCATTTGTTTTTATCGATGGAGTGCTAGAGGACCAGGCAGAAAAAAAATACACACACGCGAATACGCGTGCACCAGCGACACGGTGGACGGGCGCGAGCACGCGTGGAACGTATTAAAAAAGTTATGACCAACCGTGAAACCCCCAGCGTGCGTGTATAAATTCTTACGCCAAAGCCCGTTTCGCGCACTTCGGCTTTAAACTATTTTTTTTCGCTCTCACGCACCTAGATTAACCCCAGAGTACGTTATAAAACGTACACACACATCGAAACATAACGGAAAAAAAACAGAATTAGCGTTTCAGTCATCTATTTTCGCTTATTTGAGAATGGGAATTCCATATTGAATTAATTCTCACCGTGATTATTGTTCTGTAAAATTTAATTTCATATATTAACATATACAATGTGATGTGGAAACATCGCAATTTTCAAATTAAATTGATGTATTTTTCGAATATTCGATATATTAATGCGGATTTTTCTGGCCTTTTGTCGTAATAAATCATATGATCGGGACGTATGTTTTTGTCGTTCTTCCTCCTACCGTTTTCACCTCGTGATGCAACCAAGGATGGAAAGAGAACATTTACGCGCCACATGGAATTATAAACCGTTTGACCGTCCGAGCGGAAGATCGTTTTCGCTTTCGCGTTTGGTCGAGCCCGAAAAAGCCTCTAGCCACGAATCAAAACCCTGTGAACGTTTATACGCAATTCGTGAGCTAGTTTCCGGTTTTATTTAAATCGCACGGAAGAAGAAAGGGAGAGAGCATTTTTGCGGAATTAGCCCAGAGGCGGCAAATACGCGCTTTATCGATTCCGGATATGCGCTCTACGTCAAGTTAGACCAGCCGTGACGGACAAATCACTGCGAGCAGCAGAGGACTATACAGGGTGCTCCGGAATCATTACGCATCTTCATTTTCAAGCAAGTAATCTTCAAACTGTAAAGAATTTATAGTTGGCTAGATATCTCGAAAATTGGTACTCATGAACAAAATACTAAAATTTTTCTAGATAAAAAATTTCTCGATCCCTAGGTAAAAATTTTTCTCTAAATAATCAATTGCATGAACGTCGAAGCCAAAATGGATTTGAATCCCGTAAATTAAACTGATACGTTGATGAATAACAGTTAGGGTGGGTGTTTCGTCGAATCCTAAATGGCGTCCCGTTATCATTCGGTTCGTTTCTAATCGGGCCCTATCCTTGACGTATGGCCGAGTGTTGTTTCGCCATTAAATTACAACGGGTATTCGGTTGACCGGGGCCGCTATAGCCGGGATTAGATTGTCAAGCGAGAATTATCGTCTCGGGCTCTCTCTCTCTCTCTCTCGCGCGCGCGCGCGCGCCGTTGCAACGCTGACTGACGTATTGTAACGATTTACGATAATCGACTGCAACGGACGTCTCACGCCTCTCGACTCTGATAGCTCAATAATAGATTCGGATGTGCCGCTCAACGAGACTGACACGTCCAAGATACGAGCCCCGCGCGCTCGAGAATCAAAAATTTCATATCGCTCGGAGGCGAGCCCGTCGATCGATCGGAATTTGCATTCGCCCGATTCGAGATTTCGGCAATTCCAGCCTGTCACACAACGCGGAGGCGCCCCGCCGGAACTTGGCACGACCCTGACGGCAACTTTGCGAATAAAGTCCTAGGGCGGGCGTGAGATTTTTTTGGCTCGCGAATGAGAGGGCGGAGGTAAAAAGGAAGCCCGTGTACGAGCAAAAATATGGAGTAGATATGGAAGAGTCGAGGAGGGAGGGAAAAAAAGGGTGTCGCGGACGGTGAAGCGGTTCGGTCGGAATGTCAAAGTGGATGCTCGACGCGGAAAACTTTTCAACGAGTTCCGCGAGCTCACCGCGTCGAAGGGCCGCCCGAACGGTGCTTTCTCTCTCGCTACTGTTATCGCGCGAGTGCACACACGCGAACCGAACCTTTCGTTATCGCGATCCGCCGTCTCGGCCGATGTCGCAATACTTTCCGCGTTTAACCTCTACGACGAGAATCAGCGGAAAACTCAATTTCTTTATTCAAATCTCGATTCCGGGAGTGAATTCGGATATTCTCTTAAATTTGGGGAAAGACGAGAGACGTCGATGTTTACTGGCGAGATTCGAGAGCCGCGAGCGCGATACAACGCATACTTATACGTTTATATGTGTACGTGTATCTTCGCGAATTCTGGCACATACACACATTCGCCGGATACGTTCGCAAAGACTCGACGCGTGATCACGCATACGCATCGCCACTTTATACGTATAAGCACGAGGTCGTGGATTATACCTTCATTGCGAACGGATTTCTACGGGTAACGGTGGAACTTGAACGGTATTACGATGATGCGTGGACTGAATTAATCGATCGATATTCTTTCGTCGATGTATCATTGCTATTTCTTAACGAAATTTGTTATCATTATTTTAGGATACAATGATTTTTCTGTGTGGAGTTTCAAAGTCGATTTCAACTCTAGCCTACTGGATACGAAATTTGGTAAAGTTTCATTTTGATATTCTTTGTTGTAAGATACTGCTAAATATAGGGAGTGTTTATATGCGATAGAATGTGTTCACATGGTCTGCGTGTTGTTTTTGTTTATTTAAAGTATAAAACTCGTTAGCGGAGTACGAATGAAAATATGAAGAACCAACGAATGTTTATTAAACGAAAACAAAAGGGACAATCCCCTCGAAAATTGCTTTCAATTAGTCGCCACGCGTTACTTTATTTTCTCGAGGCGTGGAATAAATGACCGAGGTTCATTGTTACCTCGGCGAAGAAAAGACAGGGCGACGTCTGTAAAGTGTTGAAACTGGTAGAGTCGAGGCAAAGAGGCTACTAGCTGGGGGGTGAAAAACAAAAGTGAGAGAGCCCGAAGGGATGAGAGCGAGTCGTTAAAGCGGTGTCGCGTTCCCGATGAGGCCGAAGAGCGGAGAAAACCGCGCGAGCGGTTGCGGCCTTTTCGCATACTCCCGCATCGCGGGAATTTTTTTCACAGACGCGCTCGATAATTGAATACGCGCCCGTGTGGTTTGCCTCGCGAAGCAGCGGGGTAAAAGAAGAAACAGAGAGAAACGCGCAAGAGATAAAGAGATAAAAATTTCTCACCCACACCGAGCCGCGTACCTTTAACGACGGACGACGGTCCCTTCTCTTTCTCGCGTCGTCTCTATCTACGTAAAACGGATATTCGCGTGTATATCGTCGAGTCGAGTTGGCGCAGATTCGCTTTCAGCCCGCGCCGTGAGGAGTTCGCGTTCGCCAGCCAGACTTCATTGTCGCTTTGTATACGAATATATTCACGTACACACCCACGCTCGGCTCTCCTTGTTTTACTCTTTTTCTCTCTCTCTCTCTCTCTCTCTCTCTCTCTCTCTCTCTCGCTCTCTCCCTCTCACCTCACTACTCGCTTTCAGCGAACCCGCATATACGTAGTTCGCCAATCCCCCCGCATTGAATTTTCCCAGCCAGCGACGAGAGTCGAACGACTGAGAATTTTCGCCGCTATTAATTATACGAGGTGGAATTTATTTTTTTTGAAAAAAGGTTGACTGAGGGCAAATCACGCTCTTGTCAAAACACATTCAATTTATTTCAATTTATTCGTCGTATTAATGTGAAACTTAACTCCGACGAATTTTGCAAGATGGGAAATTCGTCGCGAATGTTAGTGTCGAAAGGACCAAATTTTTTATAACTGAACGCAGGTTTTAGTAATCTTTTTATTCGACGACACAATTGTTTCCAAAATAAAGAATCGTTTGAGCAAAAGTAAATTTTTATACCGCGGTGGATATACAAAGAATGCCGAACAAAACATCGCAGTGTATAGATTTTACGTCGTCGAAAGTATAATATTTGCACGTTTGTTTATCGGTCGTTTTTTCTCTTTTCATTATCCATCAGCCAATATATTCTATTGATGAATGCTGTAACGATACGAAATGTTCGCATGAATCCAGTTTAGAACGTCGCTGTATTTTCAAATGGAACACGTTTTTAGAAAATGAAAATCAACACGAATACTGTCATCGACAATTTCATAATATACACAGCTGCACCAGCTTCGTGTGTATATATTTTTTTGTTCGACATAACGTCTGATTCCGAATGAGTTTTTCATAAAATAAACTTTGAATTCAATATCGACGCGCAGAATTCGCCAGCGAGGATGCAAAGGGGTTTGCCGAACTCGTTCTACTCTGGCCTCGATATTTGACATCGACTCTGCCCCGCGGTTCGAAAAAACCAGCGTATCGTCATTTATACATTCAGGTGGACGTACGGTTCATAACAATTCGTTATCTTTGCTAGCAAAGCGGAAAGTACGATCAAATAGCGCATTTCATCTATTTCGTACTTCACCAGAGAGATTTCCCATTCGAAATGTTCCGATATTGCTGAATAAACGCCAGCATATTCGTACACTGTTCTACATTTTTCTGATAAAGCAAGCTCTCGGTACTGGATTCGCTCTTTTCTCGGGAGGAGGCGAGAGAAGATGATCGAGGAAGAATAAGTTTCATTCGTGGGAAAATCGACTGGTTTTTTTTCCGAGGGGACGCGTCGACTGGATAGACGGTTCGACAGCTCCTCGATCGAGTCTTTTTCGAAAATTGATTTTCTTCTCGCGGAACGCGACGTATTGCCGCGACGGGGAAGCTCGTGGAGGGACGTAGGAAGAGACCGAAAGAGAGGGAGGGAGGGAGGTGGGCTAGAGCGGGAATTGAAGTTCGAGCATGCCAGTGGCATTATGGTGACGACCGGTATTCGGATTCGTCGGTCGTATGCACATGAAAAATCGCGACGTGACCAACGAAGCCGACGAAACTCGGTCGTCGAGAATTATTCCGGGCAGGCGACTCTCGTCGTGGTATGCGGAAAAAATTCAGTCGGAATCGTCCGACCATACACGGTCCTACTCCACTGTACCTGACTCGCAATTTCGGGATTTCGCAACTCGCGCTGTCAAGATATCGGTATACTCGTTTCCCTCCACTTCCATCATTTTTTTCTTCCCCCGAGTCGTAGTCGCGTGAGTAAACAGAGCGAGCGCTAATCTTGAATAAGAAGTCTACTTAGCGAATTGCGTCGCGAAATCCAGACGAATGTCCGACCATATATTTACTTCGCCACTCGTCGCGTACGGAATCGGTCTCGTTCGTTCTCGCGCTCTTTCTTCTCGACTAATAGAAATCTCGAGTGGATTCAGCGGCTTGGAAAAGAAGCGAATGTCCAAGCGGTCGTGATTTCGATCGATCTGACCGATCGTATTGAGTTTCATTGAAAAATTTAATTCCCTTGATAAAATCTACCTAACCTGATAACCTTATGTATCTTTCCCACACTTTTTAAGATGTATGTATCTGAAGTTTACATCGTTGGAGTCCAACGAAAATTCAAAAAAGTTGGCCAAAAATGACCAAGTTGGACAAAAATGACCAACTTGGTCAAAAATGACCAGACAAAAATTTTGTCGAATTTTCGTTGGACTCCAGCGATGCAAACTTCAGATACATTAAGATGTAACGTAACAAAATATTCCGTTACGTACATTTTTCGTTCAACGTGATATACTTAATTTTGACGAAACGAAACTTTTCCGGCTCGACATCTTTTTTCTCCACATTTTCTTCTTATACGAAAAGAAATACTTATTACGTATCTCTCGCTCGTCGTTATACCTCTTTACTCTCGACAAAAGTTTTCACGACGCATGACGTAATACGAACGCGTTCTCGTATGCACTTGGAAAACGCTGTTCCGTGAGGTAGAAGGAGAACGGAAGAGGGAGGAAGAATGAAAGAACCTCGCAAGAGAAGCCCGGCACCGCTTTTGATCGCGATGATGCGCGCGAGAGCAAAGCTCTGTGAGGATGGAGGGGGGCAAGAAGAGCGGCTGCAATATCGCGTATGCTTTCCCGAAATTACATTCCACCGTTAACGAACTAAAAGTCTACAACGTCGTACGAAGAGCGTAAATTTTTTTACAGAAAAACGAGATGGAAAATTTAATTAATTTACACGACGAAGAACATTTCCTGTTCATCAGTAAATCGAGGTCGCTCTCTGTATTCGACTAACCGAGTTAATCGATCGGTTTGTCTAAACAACGTAGGTCCTGTTTCATAGTTCGATGCGAATTCCTACGCGGATTATCGGCAAATTATCGGTCGAGTCGGGACTGATTCGTCTCGGTTTTCGGAGCATTTAGCGAGATTCGTTCGGCAAACGAAATTAGGTTACGTAGACGAGACGCGAGACGGTAATCCAGTTTAAAAATCCTGTACGGTCTCGTAATTGACTATCCGAGTGGCTCTTCTAGTACAGTCTCCCACACGGTTCTTCAGGGTCGTCCTATCGAGCAGTCCGTTGCAAACGACCTTCTTTTCCGTTTCCCCTCTTCTTTTTCTCTCTTTTTCAAGCGGGATATAACGATCGCGCGGCCCGTATTCGGTCAGTGGGAAAAAACACGCGCGCGCGCTCCTAGAGGGGCTCGAATATTCAATGCGAGAGATTCTCTTTAAAAGCTAGCGGCGGGGAGTCGGAGCGTGAGAGAGAGAGAGAGAGAGATGCTCGATACTTCGGATCACGTTCGACCCAGATACCTATGGCCGGCGCGGGCATAAATATTTCGCCAGTTGGGGAAGTTAAATTTCATGCATACCCGACCACCCCCACTTCCTTTATCCCGGTCCGTAACACCGCTCGGCGAGTTAATGCAAGCGGAAACCCATTGTACGCTGACACACACATACACACACACATATAACGGTGTCTCTAAATATTAATACAGCCGCGGGGATATATGTATACCGAATGCTTATTGAAAACGTTACGGAGAGCGAATGACGAACGCCTCGGTGAAATTAGTTTACTTTTTCCGATACTTTGAAGCAAATTTTTCCTCGATATTCGTTCGAATAGTTTTCAAACAGCCCCCACTGCCGCTCTACTTTAGTCGGCAGTGAATTCTACGAGTCCTGGATCTCGATGCGCTCGTCCAACGAGCGTGATTCAAATATAATTGGACGACTCGTACGCGACGATTGTTGCTCTGATGATAATTTAATCGGCGAATGACGCGCACTCGCGCGGCACCGAGCTCGCGACTGTTTTAATCTTGTACAACATATTACCGGCGTTATAATTTATTGCACAACGCATCCCGCGCTCGAAACGAGACGGAAGTCTCGCGCGCACGCGACGCCGAGCAAAATATATCGTTCGCCTTAATTAGAAAGCGGGTATAAAGAGCGATATACGCGCCGGGCCATTCGAAATTATCGTTCGCGATGCGAAGCCCCGGTGTGAGTTAGATCGCTGCACGCCATATGTTAACGTTAATTAATACGCTCGCATCTCGCAAAGTTTTCGCTTTGGGAGCGTCTCATTTTACGGATCTTCGGAAGAAGAGTATCCAAAGTGATTGCGTTAATCGCTATGACAGTACAAGTTGTGATCTATACTGTAAGTATAAAGTAAGCCAGCTTAAAATCAGAGCAATTGCGAATAAATCAGATATAATGCTCGACGCGGAAGGCAGTAAGTTATAGCAACGTAGATGAAAAGGCTCAAATCTGATATTTATCATCCACTGGAATAATAAATACCGTGAGGTGCAATTTTCATATTCATGAAATATAAAAATGAGCATTACCGACGCTCTTATCTGATTTTGATTTAATATTCCCGAGTATTACTCGTCTACGAACATTATCGTATCCTATTTTTCGACCTGGGTGCGCACTTGAACTCTTTGTTCCGTTCCACGTTCATCCTCTGTGAAAATCTCTTGGAAGAAGCCGAACCCACCTCTAAACGAACACTCTTAATCCTTATTAACCTCTCCCTGTCTTTATTTTTCCTTTTGCCTTCTTTGATATCTCTCACTTGCCGTATCGGGCTCGCTTTTCCGCTCGTTATACGCGCGATACGCTCTCGGTACTTTTGGAATTTAATCTACGAATAATGGCGCATCGAACGTCGCAATAGAGGAGAGACAAAGAGGGAGGCAAGGATAACGCGAGAGAACGGAGAGGTGGGTCGCTAATTCGTGGACGCTCCTTGAAAAATGAAATACGAGGGTATAACAAAGCGAAAAAAAAATAACTGCGCCGAACAAACGACAAAATGACGAAACGTGATTGGCTCAATTAATTTCCCCCATGGCTCTCGATATCCGTCTTCATTCCTTAATTCTTCCTCTTTGCAAAAACCAATGACGAATCTCTTTTTAACAACGCGCTCGTCACGCGATCTCTCCTCGTGTGTATTCATTTCATTACAGTCGGCTCGCTCTTGTTAGTCGTTATAATTGGAAAAAGTAAACGGGCAAACTTGCGAAACGAGCGCAAATTCGTTAAAAAATAGCGAGAGCTCGGATTCGCGAGAAACAAATTTAGTGAAAACATTTCTGAAACTCGATGAGCAATTGTTTTCTCAGACGGTCGCGGCGCGTATAATATCTCTCGTCGATCGCGCTTGAAATAATATCGTTACGTTGCGCAAACAGACGCGTTACACGGGAACGAATGAGAAGAGCGGGATGGATATATCGATTTGGCGAGTCGTCGAATAGGCATATTCGATTCCATTTCTTGGCTCGGCCGAGCCGCCGACCCCAAAACTCGGTTATGAGCGTACACAGTATGGCACAAAGAGAGCGCTATCCGAATGGGTTGCGCGGGAAGCCGCTTCCGACTCGGCATGGGACGCCGTGAACAAACCGAGTGGTTTCCCTCAGTTAGCGACACCGAGTTTGTTCAACGAACGAGGCGACAAAAGCTCGCTGATTAATTAGACCATCCCGCTCTATCCGCTTCACCTTTCTCCCGCTCTCTTCTTCTCCTCCTGCTTTATATGTATAACAAGAGCAGCGCGAACGGCAAATGAACGAACGAGCGAGACGCTCCAAGGAAACGCTTCTTTTACCCGAATTTCTCTGATACGCGGGAAGAGATGGATAATGAGACTCTCGCTCGACACGCGTTCGGTAAAAATTAATTCATTAGGGTAACGGTGGAAAAAGTAAGAGAGGGGGGGGGGAGAGAATAATGCCGCATCGGCTCGACCGAAATTGAGTAAAAACTGTCTGGAAATGGCCCGGCGTAGTGCGTTCGGGACAAAGGGTAATTCGTTGTGCGGTAGTGCGGCATAAAGCCAGTTGCCATATCCATCCCCATTTCAGCGTTTCAGGCCGTTCTCCTCCTCCGCTCTTTCACGCCCCGTCTCGTTCGCCGTTTCAATCTAACCCCTTTTTTACCGTGTTATTCTCCTTTCGGGTGATTACAAACCTTCGGCTAATTAACTTGTACTTCCCGATTAACGCCGCCCCACGCCGTTGTCGTCGTCGTTACTTCGAGTTAAACTCCCTGCCGGTGTTGTACGGGAGCGCTCGCGAAAACGAGTATCCACGCCTTTTCCATTCCGAGCATCGCTCGAAACACTCGGTACACTTGGTAAGCCATCCGCTGATATTGCGCGTCTGATATAAACGTTTTTACTCCGTTCTAATAAGATTACAATAATGAGGTTACACGCCGAGTGTTTCTTATTACGATTGTTTTTAATCCAACTCGTTATATTCAACGAGTCCCTTATTCATTGGTTTCTTTCTCGTATTCAATTTTGAATGTTCATTACGCGTTATGCATGGTACGAATAATGTACGAAATTTAAATGCACTTTCGTTGCTCAAATAATTATCGCAACAGTTTTTCTCATCGTTAAAAATCGATAACAAAAGTGGATATACGCAATTAGATTATACACAGGAGCGTTATTGTACCTCTAGAGGCCGTTGTCAATATTTTAATTTTATTTGTAGCTTTAAATTTCGGATGATAATTACAATTAATACAGGGAATCGCACGGATAATTAGCCCTCAGCTCTATTAAAATTAAACACCTCCCGCGGCTGGACTTAATTCTATTCATATTCATCGGAAGCGTGCAGTATGCTCCCGCATTATGCACTGTGAAATTGCTCGTATGAACGTCGAAAAAAGGTCTCCTATTACGTGATTTCAATTAACGATTCATACCGAACGGTGCAAATTGCTGATACCGTTTAATCCTTAAAAGAGCCCTATTCGTTATGTTCCGAAAATTCGAGCGAAGCGTAGTGGTTCTCGAACGGTTCGGAATTTTTAATTCGTTGCACGGCTACGCCCGACGCGAGATTTTATTTCCTGTCGGTAGATTGCATAAAGTTACACGCGGAGCGAGAATTTCGAGGAAAATGTCAAGTAGGAAATGGAAAAGAAGAAAGCGAGACGGGGTAAATCGAAATGATTCGGTATAAAAGGCGAATCGATCCCAATCGGGAAATATCGGGCGGCCGCTAATACGGCATCCACTAGTCGGGAATCGATCGGATCGTAAAGACAGGCTCGTTTGTTTCGTGCCGGAGCTCTCGCCGCGAGCGAGAGAGCGAGTGAGGGCGCTCGGATTACTTCTTCCCGTTTCGAATCTCTCCTCCTAGTCCTTTTCCCTGGAAATAGATAGCATCCATTTTAACCCCCCCCCCCCTCACCCCCCACCACCCGTCGCTCTTCCTACGAACGTCTTTTTTTTTATTAAGAGGTATTTCACTCGCGAGCGAATAGCTACCGTCCTCCTCTCGCCTCCTCCTCGACCCCTTCCCTCCCTTCTATACTCAATTCGAAAAGAGGTCCATCCCTACCGAAACCATTCGCCGTAGGGATTACCTTTTTCGCGCCGTTCTACCCTTCCACCTTTTTATCGGCACCGTACGAGCGCAGCACTACGAAAACAAATTGAGTCGTGGGTGGACGTCGCGCGAACGCTCGTTCGCTGACCGGAACGCGAGTTCCGTACGTGCCTCGATATCTGTCTCTCGAGAAGTCGGGGCCGTTAGAATCGAACTGCGAGAAATTCTCATTCTCGAGAAAGGGAGATACGTAAACTCGGTCTCGTACGTACAGCGGTTATATAAATACGGCATTATGTCTCCGAGGATATAGCCATGCGATATCACCGGATAGTTTTTCCTTTTATAATGTCTATTCTTTTTCCAGGCGCTTTGTTACGTAATTTTACCGCTCGTTTTCAAAGTTCGCGATGCGCACGGTCGGTCAATAGAGACAGTCGCGCGCCCGGGAGCTTCATTCTCATCCGGCGCTGTTCCTCCTACTTCCTTCGAGTTATTTGCGAGGTTGAAAAAGACAGAGAGAAAAGAGTAAATCATCCGGGACGAAGAAAGAATATACGAGCCACGGGCTTTCTTTAATTCCACGAGACGGTCGCGGTAACTCGTCACATCGGAACGTAAATTAAGAACCGTACTAACAGAGATACTCCAACAGACTTTGATTTAATCAATTTCGAAATAATATCATTCCCGAGATAAAACGAAGATGATAATTAATTCGAAATGTAGGTTAATTTTTTTTTATCACTCGTTGCGTCAATATCACAAAGTTGAGAAAAAAAGTAGTAATAGTCGACAACGGCTCAGTCTCATTCGTCATTCGTTGAATTCAAAAGACAAACGCAGATTCTCCCCCCGGAAAAATTGAAACCGAAGACGAGAGGAATGAGAAGGAGCCGAAGATACTGCACGTCCTTGGCGACCACGCGAGAATTCTTTATTAAAAGCGAGAGGGGAAGAAACGACCGCATAAATTATGCTTATGAGCGACTTTCGTGTGTTCTACGCCGCCATTTTAAAAATTATACTTTTAAATGCGACGGGTAGGGATACCCTTGCGCATCGTTCGAGCCAGGCATGCCCCTCTCTCTCTCTCTCTCTCTCTCTCTCTCTATTTCTCTTCCTCGCCTTCGTTTTAAACCGCCACCGCGTCGTTTCGCGTTTCGTTTCTGCATCCCCGCTCACCCCTCCGTGTGGTTTAGGCGGGCCGCGTTTGCGCGCCCACGTATCATCCACCAGGCGCGCTCTCTCGCTCTCGAGAACCAGACGCCCGAGAATTTGTTACTGGCTTTAAGAGCGTTATTTCGTTAAGAGTCAACTTTCTCTCTTCCTCTAGCAGCGACGCTGCGACGGATAAATCGCACGCCGCATTTGTTCGAATAATGTATGTTGTGTGTCTGGCTTATATATTTTTTTTCCTCAACGGATGACAAATTATCAGGGTATCTTGGCTATTCTATCACGTCGGATGTAACAGCTGGTAAAAAGATTTTTCACGATTTTCTTTGATGTAACGGAATATCTAATTCAATCCAACGCCCGTGAAATTTATGAAATTTCACCCGTATAATATTTCGTACCGAGTCCAATCTCACAAACTATCAGTCTACCGCAGATTCGTCATTTGATTTTCACAGAATTTCGATCTCTAGATAGAAAGTTAAGCTCCGCGGTAGTTAAGAGAACCATTGTAAGGTCACTTTGCACTCGAGTTTAAGTAAGATATTGGACGTAACGATCGCTCTAACAGCGTCGCGATGAAGAAAAAAAGAAGAGATCGCGAACGTGAGAGTTCGATCGTTACACCCATGGCTATACGGGTAGCGAAGATTCGGTTTAATGCAAATCGACGAGCGCGCACGGCAAAGTGGATTTTTTCATTAAACTAACGCGAGTCGTCAATGGACGGGGCGATGAGAGAATCGCGGGAGGGTGCTTCGACTTCTAATCGGCTTTCGGGCAAATAGACTTTTAGTGGCTCGAGAAAAGTTTAGTCGCGTCGCGCGTCGTGGATACGAAACGCGCACCCTCCTCGTCCGTGTGTTCGCGCGCGCGCTCCCAAAGAGAAAGAGAGTAGCGAAAGTTGTTCAAGTGTATGGGGATAAGAAAAAAAAGAAAGAGCAAGAGAGAAGAACCGAAAAGCGGAGAGAAATATGCGGTTCCGCGGTAATGGCCGAAGATCGTAGCTCACTGAAAAAGTTTCACGAGCCTCTCTCTTTCTCTACACACGTACGACCGCACACATTTATACTTATATATATATATATATATATATAGTATATATATATTGAACCTTGAGTCTCTCACTCGCGAAGGCTTAACGACCATTTTATCGTCTGACTTTTGTTATAAAAGTGTGTCGACTCGAGATATACCGCGTCTATTGCCGACATGGAGTCTCTCGACGAAAACGAAAGGAGCAAAAGAAAAGTAGAAGTGCTATATATTGTAGATTGTTTTAGACTTGGAATTGAAATATAAAAATTATCTAAAATATGAAGTAGAATTTGATCGAAAACAACGTTAACACGATTATATTTGAATTATGAAAGGAAGGTAATATTTTTGTCAAAATTTAAACTATCGAGAATATATTTGAAATTTGTTCGAGGCGTTAACTACGTGACATTTTTCGACTGATATAGAATTATGTTACGCATTACGAGGTGGTTCCCACCGCGTTTTGCATTCGTACAACGACCGCGAAATGTTTATTTAACGCTCCTATTATATTCTATTTCGCTAAACTCGTGGCTGTCCGCGAATGTAATACGACAGTTGGCAACTAGTTTTCGGACGTTCGCGAGTAACGGTGATGCGGGGTGAAGCGAGGCGCGCAGGGAGGGAGGGCTTAATGCACGCGCTGGGAATTCGCGAGCGCGTTCAAAATTTCCCCGACTCGGGGGAGAACATCCTTTGCGAGCATTCGAAACTGCGTTAAAAATTCTCTCCCGTTCCCTTTCCCTTTTCTCACTCCGTACATTTTTTCGCTCTCTAATTTCTTCTTTCCGCTATCGCGTTAACACGCCGTCGTAATACACTCGCGAGATTTACATCTAAATTAAACACGTGAGCGCGATGAACAATAAAGGCGTTCTCGCTAGAGCAAAAGGAGAGAGAGAGAGAGAGAGAGAGAGAGAGAGAGAGTGAAAAACCATTAAACCGAATGCGCGCGTCCTGAATCCGTAAGACGAGCGTCTAAATCGCACGGCTGGGGAGGTTCATTTCGAGGCCGACCTCCTCGACAGCTCCGTAATCGGTGCGATGAAATTATCGCCGACACGAGGGTGAAACTTAATAAGCGAGTAAAACGATTATAAATAATTGGCGTCTTTTAAATCAGTGCGACAATATGCGAGCTCGTAGGGAGGGCCAGAATCGCGCGTTCCACTTACAAGGTCGTCGAGCGAAACGTTGGGAATTAGTCCCGTGGGGGTGGGGGCTCGTCAAGGTCAGGGTTCAAAGAGAACCACCTAGGAGAGGGAAAAAAAACTACGGATGAGGGTCCGGCTCGTTAATGGACGTGTTAGAGAAATTTGGCAAAAAAAGGAGGACTAATTACTCTCGCTGATGAATCCTCTACAATGTGTACGATGTTCTCTGCATCTCTCTCGCTTTAACACACTTACAACCACGCAAGACGTAAACCATTTTCTGACCTCATGAACGACGACAACTCTGTGCGCGCCAATCTAATTACACGGCTCTCGCAATACAAGTTTATACACCGGCTGTACGAGGCAGGGGTTGAGGGAACGAGGGGCGCGAGAGTGGCCCCGGCTAGTTTACAGCTCCTCTGACAAGATTTTTCCACCGTTTCTCACGCGGAGACCGACTCGTAAACTGCTCGCCGCGTCGTATAACCGAGCTTTACTCGACTCTTTACTGGTCGCGCCGTATAATTGCTACCCTTCGAGAGAGCGATTCGATTTACGTTTTTGCTCGCACGGGTTAGGATTTCGTTCGGCATAGGCGATATAATACATTAGTTCTCTCGCGGTTTGTTTATGCATGCACGCGCGCACGGCAGCCACGCGCGGCGTGAATCGCGCGAAATTACGGCCGAGAGCATCCGTCTTCTTAATTTACGACCGTTATTATAATTCATGAGTTCGTTTTCCACCTACACCGCTACGAGCGTGCGAGGCACGCTGGTATACGCCGCAACCAGCGGCCGGCAATGAGACGCGTTTAAATCGTCGCTCTGTTTTGCTCGAGAAAATAAAAATGCAAATTGCCGGGGCGCTTTTTTTCCCCTGAATTTTACAACATGTTGTAATTCACAGATAATTAGGATCCTTCTCTCTCGTGAAAATTTCATCAGGAAAGTTTCAGCGGAGTATGGCGGTTTAAAATTTAACGACAGTCGACTCGCTCGACTGTTTCATCAATCTCGTGTTCTATGCATAATATGTACGAGAGGAGAAAAAATTTTTTTTTTTTGCGTTATCACAAAGGTCGTTCACTCGGTCACTGCGACTAACGAAATTACTTTCCCCTCGCGCCCCCTGGTTTATCAACACGAACAAAAATCATTTTCAGCGGCGCGCGGAGCAGGAGAGGTTGGGTCGCGAAGCGCGGAAAGGAGAAAACCCCGTCATAGGACAGACGAACAGCGTGTATACTCGCAAATTCACGAAACGAGCTGTATAAACACGAACATTATCGTTACCTCTCTCGCGAAACGCGACGAGGTCTCGTGAATCGGCGGGAAATTATACGACCGTGTGGGCGTATTATTAAAATGAGAGAAAAAGAGGGAGAGAGAGAACGGGTGAGAGTAAGGGAGAGGAGTGCACTGCGAGGAAAGAGAGCAAAAGCGAAATAATCGCATTTTTGTTCCGCGAATGGAGGAAAAAAAATTCGTGGGGCTAAAATAGCTGGAGCGTAATTTCGCGAGAGGTGAATGGTCGTAAAGAGAGCGAGGGAGCGAGAGAAAGAGAGTAGCCGCGTCCATTTGCCGGGGTCGTAAGCGGCTAAAAAGCCTCGGTTTTCGTCGAGCCGAGCCCTGCCTGCGCGCTATGTTGTACGTGTTGCGCGTGCGACGCGTAAAGCAAGCATTTCGACTAGCTCTCTCCGCGAACCGGCGTAACACGCGTCCCCGACGTGCCGATGTTTACGGCACTTCGCGTTTTTCCACTTTTCCTCCCACCGCAATTTGTCCTTGAACTCGCGGATCAAAAAATAAATACTAATTCAAACTTTTTCAACGATCCCGTTCTAATTCCATACACTCGCGAGTCTATAGCTCGCAACCCATAAAAATTCGCCAACTTTGGAAGAGAGAGAGAGAGAAAAAACGCGGATTCGGGATATTTTTCCAGCGAGAGCTATACGGAGCGGGTGGGAAGTGGGGGGAGAGGCGGAGAAAGAGGCTTGGGCGAAGTGAATGAGATACGCTCATCGTGTTTTGGCAAGATCGACGGTGTTTCGCCGAGAGAAAGAAATACGGAAGGAGATGGAAAGAGAAAAGGGAGTGGGAATAAAACCGGCGAAAGGAGATGTATAGTATAACGTAGGAAGCGAGATCGGGCGTTTGTTTTACGAGATGAAAAAGAGACACCGAGGGATGAGAATGGGACCGGGAGAGAGACCGAGAGAGACCAGGAGAGAGCGAATAAGGGGGACTATTTTCTGGCTCCACGAGCCGCGAAAAAGTCAGTCTCGCGCTCGCAGACTCGCACACTCGCCCTACCCACATACACACGGTACATAGACTCGCCGTTGGTCGTAACGTTTCGTTCGAAACCGGAACGTATTTACGGAATTACATCCGGATACGTTCGGCGAAAGAGGAAAAGTGGAGGGTGAGGGGTGGGAGGGTAAAACCCGCCCTCGTTTTCCGTCTTCGCGGCTATCTTATGTCTTCCTCCTAAAACGCGACGCGTCGCGGGGTATCCTTAGGCGGGTCTGCGTCGCGGTTCAATGGTCCGCGTCGATTTCGTTTTAGAAGCAATCTCTCTTCCTCCCATTCCACCTTTTGCGCTCGCGAATCTCAACGGACCCAGAACTCCGATACTCGTTGTTCTCGCCATTATCCAAGTACGGCTCCGGCGTTACATGCAAAATCGCCTACAAGCAGATTAACCGGAAGCTTGATAAATCAGCGGGATATAGTTTTTCCGCGGCCAGCCGGCGGGAAATATACAGAGAGATGATTTGTCGGGACTCTTATCGGCCGCGTACAAGGTCGATACAATAAAATATATACCGTATAAGGTGGTGACAAATCAAGATCAGACGAGACGCGGGGAACGAGGTAGCTGCGAACGATCGAGCGCTATAATAAATAAGACTTAAGATCGCCGTATAGCCGTTCGCTAGCGTGCCCGATATACACGCCGAACTCGAGTAACTCACGATACGTACGATATTTTTTCCACTACGGCGTTATGAAAACGTCAGCGAGTACGATCGACTGCCCCGTGCAGTTTGTAATTCGATATTTTCGAGCGTTTCGCGATAAAGCGAGATCGCTTTCGGGGCGTATTTATCGAATTCGGTGCCGCCTCGAGTATCGATATAAGTCGCCGTTCTCGTCGTCCGCCGCGATCGGTGGGCGGAGTAAACGCCGGGCGGACACTGATTTAGGTTTTATCGACGACGTTCGAGAGCGAAATAAGCGCTCCCTGGCCCGGTAATAAGACGTTGTATACGCGATCGTAAACGCGCGGCCAGGCTCGTATTACGGGACGATCGGCCATTCCGCTCCTCCGATCGCTGCAAACCCAAACTCTTAAACGCGATTCGATTTTTTCATCCCCCCTCTTTTTATCTATCCGCGGACGAATTCCTTTCAATCCCCGTCCAGAGTCAAACAATTCCGCAGTTGCGGAGAATTAGTCCCTCCGCGATCCACACGGCTCCCGTACGAAATCGTAAAGTCTCCCTCTCTCCATCTTCTTTCCCGCCATTGAAATTCGCGATTCGTTCGGAATCACTTTCGCGTGTTAACGCTCGAATCCCGATAGCTAATCTACGAGAGTTCGACTTATATATACAGTTATCGCGAGAGGAGGATTCCCGATTCTCGCACGAGTTGAAATTTCCTTGGTCGAAGGAACGAGTATTGGTCGCGTAGTGTAGGTGGAGCCAAGATCTCGTCGATGGGAATAAAATTGCCGGCCGCGTAACGAACTAATTGACTCTCTCGTGCGAGAGGAAGCGAGGAAGGGAGAGAGAGAGAGAGAGAGAGAGTACCATGGCCTTGGCAAAAGTAACAATTTGCGAGCGATGAATAAAGAAACGCTCGGGAGACTCGACCGTTTCGACTCCCATTAGGACGGAAACTTGCTCGTCGCGCCGCCGGGGATGGTAACGATTCGACCCTCGACCCTCGCGCTGCCTTCTCCGTCTCACCACTGATTTCCGCCACCCCGCCCGACAACGCGGGCCAATCTTTGATTCTCATTCCCAGTTTTCATATCCAGCCAATTGGACGACTCGTAAAAACCTGTGCGATCCTAATCTCCGCTTTCTTTTGTTTCTCGCCGGGGAGAAAATATTTTTGCCCCGGAGAAAATCGTTAATTCAATTTCCCCCGACACCCTCGGCTGACCGTTATCCGGCTCGTTCTCCTTGTTTTCGTATTCGAGCACTTCATTTTTTTCGAATCCCATTCGGGAGGATTTATTTTCCAATGAAAATTCGAAAGCTTCGGGAGATCGGACAGGAAATTTGGCCGAGAGAGGTCCGGTGTTGTATAAACAAACATTGAATGCAATTACGGAGGAAAAATTTGATAACGGCTAACCGCGGAAAAATAAGAGAGAAGGGCGGTGTGGAATTGTTCCGAGAAAGGCTTTTACGTACACGCGCTCGCAGTATCAATGTGTGGCTCGTAAATCGGTTATGCGATGCACAGTAAAACTGTATCATTGCGGAACAATTCGGCTAATTAATTAATTAGCCCGCGGGAAGAGAAATGAGTTATTATGTAAAAACGAAAATGAGTACACATATACATCTCGATACTCGTTTAACGACCAATTATTGAATAGAGGGGTAAGAAAAATGGAGTCTTGGAAGTATCGAGATACAAGAGTGCGCGGGGGATGGCAACATTTCGTTAACTCGTGGCGAAATTATCCGTTCGTAGGTACGCTTTCCGCGAAATCGAGTTTCATTGCGTTTCGTTTCCCATCAATATGCGAAAAAGGAAGAAGGCACGGGTGTGTACAGGAAGGCAGAGAGAGAGGGGACGGGGAGAAGGTTACTACTCGTCCGAGCTTCGTTCAGAGCTTCATTTAAGTTTAACGGAAGGGAATATAGTTTGCGTTTGAAGCGGTGCAAGAAAACCGGCTTGAATCTGTAATTTTCAGGCGTACAACCGTCGCTTGTGCTGCATATTATTTCGGGAACAGGAAGGGACGGTTGAAAAATTCATACCGCTAGTGTGTATGCGCCGCGATGAGGAAAGAAAATGAAGAGAAAGAGAGGAAAAGAGAGAGAAAAGGTGCAATCGAGCTGAGCGCGTTTCCAAGAGGAATAAAAAAAAGGGCATATCGCTAGCCTTTGGGACGAAGTGCGAGATGTATATGCGCGAGAGCGAGATAAAATGGAGAAGTTTTCGCTGGCGTAAGCGAAAAGCTTCACGCTCGGTTGACGTGGACCGCATTTGACGAAAACTAACCGTGACGTGGCGCGATACATTAACGAATCTCCACTTTTTCCCTCGCGAAAGGATTTCTCCCCGGCAGCGCAGTTTCGCCAAGTTCGGCCGGCCATTCATCTCGAGTTCGGTTCTCTCGTTCGCGAAGAACGAGAAAAAAAAGGTACCGAAGCAAAGAAGAGAGAAAAGATACTTGGATGACAATTTCAACTCGCGACCGTGGAAGTATAATAACGCATCCTCGTGTATCCCATTCCACCGCGTCGAACGCAAAACTTGGGTAGAATAATTTAATTGGATTATCCTCTCGCGCGCGAGTTCCATCGGGTATTATACAGGAATCCGCGCGTACGCCGCGCTAACGGAGTCAACAAAAAGTTTCGTAAGCCCCGACATCGGACTCGGACGGCCGGAATCGTAATAAGGACCGAACAAAAGATAGAGAGGGGGAGATCGAAAATACGAATGGTATTGGAAACGAAGCGAACGCGGAGCGAGGAGAAAGGGGAGGCAAGGAAACGTTCTCATCGCGGCAAGAATATCGATATTCGTTTCTCATTCGATCCGGGATCCTAATGAGATAAAAACGAATAACGTAGCAGCAGCGAAACAGCGAAATTTCCAAGAGAGCGCGTAAATTCCGTCAATTGAGCGAGGACAAATTTCGATAGATGAAACGCGACTGATTTAGAGGGACGATTCCGATCACGCGCCCTGGCGCCCGTTGACGTCATTGCTGGGACGAAAGCTTTAAGTGTTGGCGCGTTCGCGCCAAAACCGAAACGATTGCGTTGGGTAACAAAAACGTAATCCAGTATCGGCCACAGAAAAGAGAGTGAAAACAATTTATTTATTTTATTTATATTTTTCATTTTGTTTTATATCCATACTTTTTCTATTTTAATTATATTTTCTATTATTAAACTTTGAAAAGTCGATACGGATTTTTATAATGAAAATGAATTCAAGGCGAGCACTTCGAGAATCACTGATGATAATTAATCGCGATACTCGCCGTTCTCTAATCGGCGATAAAAAAAAAATTCTTCGTTCTTTGAATGATCCATCCGTGACGAGTACGCAATTATTGACATTTCTCTTTCTATCAGGCTGGCTCGATCGATCGCGCTAAGAACGAATAAATTGCGTCGTTATTTCTCCGTTTACAATACGGTTCTTCAGTTTATATGCACGCGAATCACGGAGACGGGTCAGCGGTTGAAATTAAGATCCCGAGGCACCTTGAAGTGGGACGATAAATCTGTTAATATAGTCCTTGGGTAACAATGAATCGCGAAAGATAGACAGAGCGAGAGCGAAAAAGGAATGGCAATCTAGTTTCGCGGAGTACTCGACGTGAAAAGAAGGACGAGGTCGATGGCGAGAGGAAACGAAGAGAGACGAATGGTACAAAAGAGGAGAGACAGAGGGGTAGAAAGAGAGAGGAGTAAAACGAGTCGGAGGATAAAACAATCCCAGGAGAAGAGAAGCACCCTTCATCACTTTCGTATTCTTCGACTCGAAACGATTTTTGATTCTTTCGCTCTATCTTTTTTTCTTCGCCGTTTGCGCTCAACTCGTCTCACTTATACATATACGTATGCGAAGAACGAATCGTGACCCTCTTCACCCGATTCAATTTAATCTTAGCTCGGTGCAATTAAATTCGAACACCCGTAGGGAGCACTCGAGACTCATCAACGTCTCGCGAGGTCAGAAAATTATAACCATACTCGCGCCAACTCTCAGGGTTTTATTATCCGAGAGTTATACTTTGCGTGGCATGGGAGAAAAAAAGAAAGTCGAGAATGTGGAACTTTGATAATTCGAGTAGATTACGAGTGTACAGTGATTACAGCGAATAAATGAAAGAACGAGGGTGATTTCGTAAAAGTTAGACTGCGCTAGTTCGGATTTACTAATTATTCACATATCCCATCAAACTACTGACGTAGTCTCGCGTGTCTCATGCCGAGAGCGCAAAAACTTGTATTTGGAATATTCTACCGATAGACAAGGCAGTCTCGAGCGGTTACGAATTTAAGCCGTGATTACGCGACCGAGCTCGTTGAGGAGAGCGGGAAAGTTGGTAACCGTTGATTGCAACGTCGAAAATATCGCTCCTCTGCTCTAGCCCGTGCCTTTAATTTTTAATCGTCTCGCTCGCGTTACTCGCGTCTATAAATTCGGTTAACGCTCGCAAAACTTCTCTATTATCGTCGTTTACTTTTAACGCATTAAACGGGCAGCACGGCTCGCACTAGTTGCGCTCAAAAACGTCCCAGGACGGG
>NCVS01000527.1:354966-405004 GCA_003055095.1 Goniozus legneri | reverse complement strand
AGGGTTGTTGCGAGGGAGCGCGTTGTAGAGACAATTAAACGTAATGCGCGCGGCCTCGAAACGCAATCTAACTTTTCGCGTTGAGTTTGTTTCGTAGAGCAGTCCATACAGACGAAATCTAATAACGTCGATTCCGTTCGAAGGGCGAGCCGCAACGCTCTCCCCGTCGGTGTAGGAGTCAAAAGCAAAACGATCGGCATTCGATCGAGAATTCCCATTGACGAGTTCCTTAGCGTAAATCGAATCTCGCGCGAGCGGTGAGCGCTCCGCCGCACGGACCGATCGGAGTCGTTGCAGGACGAGCCGGCTCTGCGGTTCCGAGTTCCCGAAACCCTATCTCATTTGCTGTATACAACGCGAGCGTTTCAAATTCCTCCACTCCCGCGAGCCGTTCGATCGCAAAATCGGAGACCCCGTTGCGTAGTGACTCCTCGTCCGATGAAAATTTCTCATCGCGACAAAAATATTCTCGAATTAATTTCGCGAGCTTTGACGCCGAAAATAATTGCCGGCAATAAACAGAAATGTAATGTATAGCGATACACATCGGAATCGGGCGATCGTTCTCGAATTACAAAAATGAAATTGCATTCTCGACGTTACCAGACCGAGGGAGCGTAATCCGCGAAATTTATTCGGGGACTCGGAAACGCTTTTATCGCGCTCGCTATGTTGATGACATTGTATATTAAAAAAAGAGGGAAAAGAAGGAGAGAACGCGAGGGGGGGGGGGGTGGAATGAAAATACCGCGCGTGACAAAAAATAAAAACACAACCCCGGAATATATCCAGCGAGCAACGAATTTTGCTGAATTTAATTTCCGTCTCCTCGCACGCACCGCGGTGAAATTTATTAATTCACCGAGTAACGCGATTATAGCGGAATCGGGCTTCAGTATTTTCGAAACGAAAGGAAGGATAGAGGTAGTGCTTGGCTGCATGTATAATTTCGCTCTCGCGGAACCACTCGTTCAATTCAAACTCATACACAGAAGATCATTGTCGGACGTAATTGCAAATTTCTTTGATGTCGGAACAAAGCCAAAGAGCGGTTCGTTAAGATTGCCGTGCGCCTCTCCCCCGATAGGTGCGTTCTCAAATGTATAAATTCGTCAGAGGGAATTCCGCAGATATTTACGTACGGTGTGCGAAAACATATATCGCGGTAACCACGATAAACGCTACCAACTCAAACCCATTCGTTATTAAATAGATAAGATATGTAGAATTAGGACTAACAGATCAAAGAGTATGTCAACTGAAATTCGTATCAATTGTTTCAAGGATGATATATAAATAGCTAATTGGCCGGAAGCTTTGTCTTAATTAACGTATCGCGTGTTGTCAATTTTTTACATTCGGAATAAAATTCCAGTCCCTATCTTGTTATAATTAGGACGGTTAGATCCTGCAGTTACAAACGTTAACACCCGCGCTGATCGAATTTCTGCAACGGAGGTTGTTACGACCACGCACTCAGCGCCACAACGACCCAGCCACGTACAGTGTAACAACTTCGCATTTTCGAACGTTCTCTCTTTTTGCCGACAATTGACGCTCGCGAAATAGGCTAGAGGTTGAAAAAACAATTAGGGGAAAAACTCACGCGTACAGGAATGCGCATGATTGCTCTTTTTATTCGTTGCGCTCGTCGATGCTAATGTGGGTCAGAGCGAAGCCAATAAGCGCAACGAAGTCGGGGAATTCCCAAAACCTCGTACGAATCGCCGCAGCAGGGATAACAGCGTCGAGAGAGGGGGACGAGAGGGAATGGGGATGTAACGCATAAAAGTTGGAAATCGGCGTAATTACGAGTAACCGGCTAATTTATTCGCCGATAGAGCCATTCGCCGGTCGTTTCGCCCAGGGAGCGGAAAGGCGAAACGGTTCATTCTTATTCAACGAGGGTACCGTTCCAGGCGTCGCCCTTCGATCCTCTCGAGTGAATCGACGGTACGGCGCGAGAGAGGCGCGAAGAAATGGCAACACACTTACCACCCACGATCAAGAGCAGGTGGACGAATACGCGACGCAGCCGATCGCCTCTACGTCGCGTCTCTTTATCCATCCTTCGTTATTCCTCTTCTCCTGTCTCCGAGAACTCTCTATCACTCGTCGAGTATGGTCGACAAAAACTCAGAATTCTTCGAGCCACATTAACGACAACGACATCGATGAAAATCACTGTCGATCGATCTCGTCCGAAGCTATACCGATCGCTCGTCCCTCGTTCGACACAATCTCATTGGATAATCCAGAATATTCCTTCTTCGTGGTCTGTACTACTTCTTGTAAAATTTTTTTTAAAATTAAGAAAAAAAATAAAATTTATAAAAAAACTGTGTGAAAAATCAAACTGGCAGTTGGACGCACTGTGGCACTGGCAGATATCTCGACACCAATATTATTTCGCGCGACACTGTACCGTTCAGGACGAAACGCAAGCGAAGAGAGAAACGGATGAAGGAGAGGAACAACTGGGGGTGTAGAGAGAATCGAGCACGCGGCACAATTCCCGAATTGCAACTGACGAGGGATGCTGCACGAAGAGTTTGCGCCGGCTTCGCGCCCGCGCACAGAATCCTTATTCCCCCTCCCTCCGCTCTCAGTCAGTCAGTCAGAGTCTGTCTCGCTCTAACCCAGCGGTGCCCCTCTCTGTCCAATCGACGCTCACGAATCCACCCCCCACCGAATCCGCCCCCGTTACTCGCGCGTTCCGTCTCCCTCGATCCCCCACACGGGAATCTATATCGCCCCGTTCGTTCGGGTGGGTGCTCGTCACACGCTCTTCTCTTTCTCTTCCTCCTTCCTTCTTCTTTTCTTCGCTCCATCTCTCTCTCTCTCTCTCTCTCGCTCACTCGCTTTCTCTGTAAGTCCCATTCTTTGCGCGGGATCTCCTTTCGTCCTCAGTTTTCTCGCACACGCACTTTTCCCACTACCTATTGCCTCTTTTTTCTCCTTCAAGCTCTTTCTGCACTCGACGTGAGAGTTCTATTCTCTTTTCTTCGCTCCTCGCTCCCTCTCCTACTCTATAGTTTTCTGTTTTCCTTCCCGCTATCCACGCTTCTTTATCGCGCAACCTTCGATTCCCTTTCGTCTGCCTCGAAGCGCCTAAAGAGTTTCGCAGGAAATTGAATTGAATCTCGCCCTTGCGCGCGCCCGCCGTCCTGTTTTCGCGAGATTCGAATACGAGAGGGGGGTGGTTTGCTCGAACGGAGCAAGGGTGACTTGGACCGGTTCGACTCCACCCCCTTTTCATCCCCCTCTCAGTCCCCTATCCCTGCCCCGTACTCTATAAGCGTCTCGGCTTCGTCGTCGTCACCTCTGGCCGACTTGCCGCGAGAACTGATTGTCTCACCGTAAAGCGGCAATTTATATGTTAACAGGGGCGAATCGGTCGAGAGTCATGCATACGTTTAAAAGGGCCCCGCAGTCGCCGAGTTCTCGATGCCGACGGGGTTGTTTTTACTTATCCACAATACATCTACCGGGTGACGCGAAATTTTCCGTATATAAATTTTTCACCTTTTCGTCATTCATATTTAATCATTTTTTTAATAACGGAAACGCGCGAGTAGAAAGAATAATTTGAAACGAGATTAACCAAATACCATTTCGAAATATTATGTCTCTGCCGCAATATCCACCTGTACATCTGGTTTCTATATTCGCTTACATAGAGCTCGCGAAATTTAGCCGTACACGCGGAGCAAAGGAGAGATTTCGCCCGGCCGATGACGTCATCGATCGTCCACTCGACGATACCGGACCACCGTGCAGCGAAATACCGGGTTCTTCTTGCTTCTCGAGATTTACTCTCGGAGGTAAGAAATTGTATTTCTGAAAGAAATCCTCCCAAGAGAAAATACCCTAGATAACTGATCCAATATTCGTCGGTGTCGCGTGAAAATTTTTATAAAAACGAAATTATTCAATCGTCGTAAAAATTTTCGTAGTACAACGAGGGACGAGGGATAAAGTACCGATGTCAAGGTGTCGGATGACAAGAGTCACCCCTCTCCACACGGAGTCGCGGACAGGGATCGTCCCGTTGTTCGTTGGACTAAATAAACGTGGGACAGATGTAAGTCAACGTGTAGTCGGCGTGTAGCTCGGCGATAAGCTCGCGCGCCCCTTAACAGCCCCGGTTCGTTCTTCTTCGTCCCTCTTTCCTCCCCTCCCCGTGCGTCCTTTACGAGCGTCAATGAACCAGCGCCGACGGATCACCATTCCGCGTATCAATATCGAATTATTCGTCAATTTTTTCCCCGTTTCTTTTTTCACTCTCTCGCGTTAACTTTCTTCTTACGCGCCGACAAACAGCGCCATACCTTTTATCGCTCGCGGAAAATGCGAATAAAAACTCGAGGCACCTGCTCGTAAGAGGGTGAGTTAGAGAGAGAGAGAGAGAGAGAGAGAGAGAGAGAGCCCGTGGAGGGGGTTCGCAACGACGCGTTGCTTTTACAACTGGTCCCGCGCGAAAGCCAGACGAATTACTCCCCATTGGTCGTGATAATAAAAAAGAAAAAGAAGGAGAGAGAGAGAGAGAGAGAGAGAGAGAGAGAATGCGGGGAATTGTCATTTCGCTCGATCTCTCGCTTCAAAAATGAGAAACGGAATGAGGCATAGAGTGTATTTTTATTTTCCAGTTATTGCGTCGCCGTGAAGCGACCCGAAAGTTAACGCCCGCTTAAACGGCGCGTTTGGTCGCGATTGAGCATCGTGGAGTCGACTCGACTTATTATCGCCGGCGTTTTATGCAATTACCGGCGTGCGACGTATTTATCGTGCATTACGCGGCCTCCCATATCCCTTCGTCGATAATTATTATCGCTCTCTCGCGCGCGCGCGCGCGCGCGGACGGAGACCGAGGGAAACGGATAGCGCCAACTCTCAAAACTCGTTTATCACTCCGCAAGAATCACCGATATTACGTTACTTCACGGATTACGCCTCGGAAGAAAAGAGAAGCCCGTGGGAAGAGCGGGAAGCGCGAAAATCGCTAAATCAGCTCGAAATGAATTTATTTTACCCAGTGAGCGGGACATAAAAGGCGACTTTTCAATAAACTCCTTTCGCGACACGTGTACATATATACATACATAGAGCTGTGCGGGAGTCTTCGAGAGCGAGTTATATATTTCATTTCGCGTCGGGGCGAATTTTCGCGCGACGTCCGTCGAGCTAAATCGGACGGAAAATCGGATTGACTTGGCGCAGTATGCGCGACGTTTCGCGCTACCAGCAGCCGAGCTAGGTGTGCTTTCTCTGGATTACGCGCAAGCGTGCTGGACGGAACGCAGCGCGCTGGTCAAACTGTTATCCGGCAACGAGAAGAGTAAGAGAGAGAGAGAGAGAGGGAGAGAGAGGTCTCGAAATTACGTTTATATCCGGTACGCGGTGCTCGAATTGACCCTTAAACACTAACTTCGAGTCCCCCGTCCCTCCGGTGGCTCTGCGGGAGCAGCAACGCGGTAATCCTTTCGACTTTTAACGACCGCGCCAGCGGCGACGTCGAGCAAAGACGAGCTCGCGGGCTACGCGACACGCCTCGAGTGAAAATACTCGCTTCGCGGTTAACGCGCGCCCGCCAATTCGCGCCACCGATATTCGAAAGCGTATACCATACCCGCCAAACTTTCCGCCCCGCGGATCCGCTCTTTTTCTTCCGACTCTAGCGATCTTCTTTTCTATTGTTCTTTACTTCGCCGCCTTTCTCGCGCTCGCTCCTTCGCTTCTTGTTCTTCTTTCGTTATTCATTCCGCCTTTTTCCTCCCGGGCGCGGCGCTGTCTTCCTTTTTCGTCGAGCACCGGGCTTGAATTAACGTCGATGTGGGAGTACCAAAGCCGCGGTCTCACACGCGCCTTGTTTTCCTTCCTTTTTCAGTTTTTCTTTCTCTCCTCTTCGAAAACTTCCAGGTTTATTGAAAATTAAAGATCGCGAGGTACGATACGGTTACGGTCGCTCGTTTTGGTCGCCCTTGTGGGAGTGAAATTCGAATCTATATATCCGGAGCAATTATTTCGATAATTTTTTATGAATTATTCGGGCCATTAAATGGAAATTACTCACTTTTTAGCTCTTACGCTGAGGCGTAAAGGCGATCGCGTGGTAGCTCTCGATGGATTATGCCGTACCATCCGTTAAACCTTCCCGACGGTCGTATAAAACGCGCTCGCGAGAGAGAGAGAGAGAGAGAGAGAGAGAGAGAGAGAACGAGAGGGGGTTGGGGCTGGGGCTGAAACTCGAGGGGATTAATGGTCGCCTACTTTACAAGTGATTTTGTCACATTGCCGCCGGTACACGTGCGCTGAAACGCTCATCGGCCAGAGCGAATTTTCTTCTCGTATATCGATTCTTTCCATATTGTCAATTTTAATACCTTAATATTCTACAAAGAAAAATTTTATTTGTTTCCCCCGAGCTGATGAAATTTTTCTCCCTTTTGCAAGAATCGCGAGAAACAATTTTCATTGTACCCGTGGCACGGCAAAGGGGGAGATGTAATTGCGCATTCTCGTGCGCGCTAGAAGCGCCCAACTCGATTTATCCCGGGAAAACAAGAAAGATGAAGAGAATTGAATTTATCTTCAATAAAACCGGCCACCGGTTTATCGCGATGCGCCCCGGTAGTCGGAAAGTGTTTGCGTTTCATTTATCGAATTTTTCCTTTCGACGAGTCGATAAACTCGTAATCACGTTGTATCGCGTCGTATTTTTAATTCATCGCGAGATGTTAGAAAATAAAACGAGAGGGGCGGGACGCGGCGATATCGGGCGCTCGATTCGCAAAATTGAATTAACCGAATTTCAACCACCGCCTGGGACGAGAGTTTGTCACGGTTTGTCGTTGCGCGTTACGTTTGAGTAAAGGCGACACGCGGCGATCGCGCAAAGCCGGCATTACCGGTTAAGTGGATGTAAAGAGAGTTTGACTCGGGCGATCGAGGCCATTATCGATCGACGCGCGAGACGGCCCGTGTCGACGCGGTGTGCAGTCGCGATGTTCCTGATATCGGACGCGTCGCTCTCTCTCTCTCTCTCCTCCCTCTTCCCTCTTTCCTCTTTCTCTCTGTCCCTCTCCCTCTCTCCCTCTTTCTCTTGTCACGACCCGGCCGACGAAGCCCTACTTAATCTGAACGTAAGCCCCCGCGGGTAATGCAATAACCCCCCACCTCGGCGTCGACAAAGTAGAATATCCCGACGACACTCTCTCGTATCCACCTTCATATTCATGTAAACGAACCTCTCTCTCTCTCTCTCTTCATTCATTAATCAACTACCACTTTTGTTATCGTTATTCCATAATTAATTGAAAACTCGAAAAATATTACTTAACCACGGAATTGGACGGGACCATCGTGTTTACTAATTTGATACAAAATAATATCGACAGTTACTATCAGTTTAATTTTATTTTATTTTCTCCGATAATATTTATACAATCTCACAAATTTAACCAAAGGCGAAAAAATTTATTCTCCAAATTGAAACTACTCGATCAGAATATTTTTATTCGGAGGAAAATGATCGTGCAGTCGTTCCATTCAACTTTCGAAGAATAACGGTCGTATATTTGAACGCGACGACGAGACATTTTTAGTCACGAACCCGATATATCCGTGAGCGCGAATTGAAATTTTAAGCGCAACCCTACGCTGGGGGAGAGATAGAAAGAGGAAGAGGGAGAGATAGCACGCCTCGTTCCCAGAGCGCCTCGCTTCAAATTTTGACTCGACGAAAATTCGTACGCGCGCGCGTGAGCTCGCGAGCGACGACGCGCCCGAAACTTTTAATTGCGCGAGTCGAGATACCGACATCGGCTCGCTCCCCCCTCGTGGCTGTACGCGTAACGTCGACCTATATACAACCGCGAACCTCTGGGTGTGTCCCACAGAGCCGTGCACATTTTTCGAACCGGTTAATGTAATTATTATTCTGCCCGAAGAAATTCATTAAAATTTAACAATGAAAAATATTGTAATTGAAAATAATAATTACTTTAAAATTCGTTACCGAGTCGTTCTCAATTACCGGTTAGTGATTTTGTTACGCGCTGTTTACTATTTTTGAGAAAATTTACACCGCTCTACAAACCGCTGTTGAGTGGTCGAAAAAAAGACGCGGGCCAGGGAACATCCTTCATTGTTTATTCACCACTCCTATGCAGCTCACATGCAACGAGTATGACGATGCCTTTCGTAAATTTACCTTAGGTAATACAAGCTGAGTAGATTGTAAAAAACGAGGAACTCCTTACATTCGTAACAGGATATGAAAAAATAGAGAAAGGAAAAGTGAGTGGGAGAGAGAGAGAGAGAGAAAGGTATAGCGAGCGAACAAAAAATCTAAAAGTATCCAATTTCAGAGTGGAACGCGAGACCAAGATGGCTAAAGTTAAACATAACGTTTAATTGGTAATTACGTTTCTCGTTCGCGTTTTTACATTCGCTTTTGTGGGTCACACGCGTAGCAATTTAATACGCTCTTAGAAAACTAGGGGGACGGTCCCGTGCCTTTCTACCCTTTTCCATCTACACTCACTCTCTTCTTCCCTCTCTATCTCGCTCCCACTCTCTTTTCCTTGTACTTCCCCCGGAAATACCGTCCACCGTCGCATTGTAATATAATTACCGCACTGGGTATTCTCGTAACACTCCCTTACCATGGAAAAGAAAAAAGGTACAAAGGGGAAGTGAAAGAAAAAGGAAGCAAACAAGCTAGCTGCGGGCGTACCGCGAATCCTTATGTAAATTAGATTATATTTAATAAAGTTAGTCTTTAAGAGCATCCCTCCCCGGTACCTCTTCCGATCTCGTCCTACCGTAGCAAGCGCGGCCAACGGACGGATGTGTATGCATATACGTCATTGAATTCGCGAATGGAAACTCGGGTTTAATTATAATCGTCCCAACGCGAAGATGGCCGTGAGCGCTTGCTCTATAAATACAGTGGGCAATTTAACGTATCCACCTGTAAACGACATTATAATAACTCGAATATGCAATGCTGTCGACTACACGTGTTTCGATATTATCGTGTTTTTTTTTCTAAATAATGTCAACTATTTCGGTTTCCATCCCCTCTACGTGCGCATGAATAAAGCAAAACGAGGGAGGGGCTGATTTCTATCGAGATTCTTTTTGCCAAAGGACTCTCGAGGAGGTTATACATAAACCTCCGTGAAATCTACGCGCGTACGCGGGCGAGAGAAAGCGAGGTAGCGAGCGGGTTTAACGACTTTAGAACTTCTCCCCGAACGTGAAATCACGTTAAATTTCGCCTCGATAAGTGGCAGCTTCCAGGGTGGCTCGTGTTTACGGAAAGTTGATGAACCTTCCTCGAAGTAAAAGAAGAAGAACGAAGTAGACGGATGGTAGGAAAAAGAGAAATAAAAAAATACTTCGAGACTGCCAATTAGTCACTTTGCTAATTGCTGAAATCGAACTAAGATATCTGCAAAGTTTACAAAGGACGTTATATTCCGCGCAAGACATTAATTCGGTCAGTGAAAAATAAAGATACGAGGGTGAGCGGAATAGCGCGCGCGTATATTTTACGCAACAGTCGAACGGTCGTGCTCACTCGATTTCGTCGTGCTATGCGCGCGAGTCTCGTTTGTTTCGACGGGACACGCTTAATCGAATTAATATCGTTCGATTATTCCGTCAGCCGTGAAACGGCGCGCTCGAATCGATTAATTCTTTGCTCCCCGTTGGTCCGTGCATTATTTCCTATCTATCGCGTTCCCTCTCGCTCCTTTCGTTATCGTTATTCGGTACTTTTAATTCCCGGCCGAACGCGAAACGCTGAATATCGTCCAAATGCAAGTCAAGCAAGGGCGCTATAACCGGGAGAGGATCTTCGTTAAAGCCAGAAACTCTTATTAATAACTCCGTCCTATCCCCTCGTTCGCTTTAATTAGTCTTTCTTGCTCCCTTTACTCTTCCGAAAAACTTGTCACGATGTTACAACCCTTTCGCGTTCGTTAACTTTAGTGCCATAAGTCGAGCACGATGTGATACGAGAGTAAAAATATATCTTAAGTTTACACGGTTTTCCACGTTCGACGGATAAACATTCGAGGAAGAATTTTATTTTATATTCAAAACGAATCGTAGTTCTGACGAAGCGAGGCGAATATTTATCGGCACGTGTTCGTACGACTGAGCGAGTCCAACACGCGTTAATCCACCGACTAATTCGTCCGCGTACGAGATTCGCCATAAACGTCCACACTCCAAATTATTACCGAAAACCTGTTGGATGCGGTAAACACGGCAAATACGATTTTGGTTCGGTTGAAAAAAAAAAAGAAAAAAAAAACCGAATCAGCAATCATCGGCGTTTCAGACATTTCAAGGCGCCGCTCGATCTTTTACTTTTATGATGACGGACGAGTCGCGACACCGAAAGAAGGTCTTGTAGATCCTTTCCCCATTGACGTAACCGGATTATCGCGCGCGATACATTATTCGATTCTTCACCCCCGAAATCGGTTTTCGATATAGACAGCGTTCGTGAATTTTCTCCCCAAAAGATTCGAGAAAGAGCTCCGCCTTTTTACCGCAGATTTCTCGACGGGAGTCACCCCGGTCCCTATCTCGTCTACCGACGGGAGGTTGACTGCTTGTCGGGGTCATCGTCGCGATCTTCTGACGTAGTCGAGAAGAAAAAATATTTTAGGGAGGACTCGAGACGCCGATTTATTTATTTGAAATTCCAATGTATAGATTCTGCGTCTGTCTCTCCTACCATCTCTCTCTCTCTCTCACACCCTGAGGGCTCTGAGGCTCCTATAGCGACACTCTCCGCGGCTGGTTTATGGATATTAAGACCCGTCCGGAGCGATACCCGGCCGATACGAGTTCCCCTCCGCGCAAAACGCGCGAACCCCGACGGAATTTACACGAAATACGCGAACGAGTGTGCACGCGGCGAGAGCCACCCCTACGTATGCCGGTCGAGATTACGCCGACCGATGGGGACGACCGTGCGAGGGGTGCGGAGGAGCGAGGGCGGCTGTGTCTCGTGTTCCGCTCGCTCGAATACTCTCGTATTCCTCCGGCCTCGCGTGGAAAACGGATTATGCCGGCGCAGAGCGCCACGTCCGGCGCGTTGCATACGCTCGATAACCGAATATATCCGCGCGCCAAAACTGCGATGCATATACGCAGATACGGTAAAACCGTGCGAGGCTCTGTGTGCGCGCAAGGCGTCTGGAGATAGTCGTGTATACATATACCGAGGGGTATCGGGCCAGAAAATTTTATCCTCTCGATCGAGGTTTATTAGACGACCTATTCGAGGGAAATGTACTCTTCGAGTGTACACAGATATATTCGTAATTGACAAAAAAAAAAAAAAGTAGAAAAAATTGCGCTATAAGAGAAATATCAAAAGATTGTTCTTATTTTTCGAGAAAAATTGTACTACAAATAGGTTCGCGTCGAAAGGGTTGACGCCGATAAAGGAGTTGTGACGTTAGACTGGATCGATTTCCACTCTCGGTTATATCTGTTTACCCTCGCTCGCTCGCTCGCTCGCTTTTTTCCTCTCCATTCTCCTGGCGAATCTGCGCGGCCCATAATTCGTTCCCTTCCCACGGCGCAAGAAAGAGACGCGCGACGTGATATTTCGAAAAACGGCCGTCTTATCATCGCGATGCGTCCAGCGTTATCGCCAGACCCCTCGCGAAAAGTGAGGGAGCGTCTGCGCAAAAGATAGAGAAATATGTGGATGGGAGCCACAGCACGGCAGAGGAGAAGAAAAGAAAGGAACGGAAAGAATTATTTAGTCGAGTTTCGTATCTCCCACGTGGGTGCGTTACCTTCCACCCCGATAAACTACACGCTTATTTTGAATTCAAGCGGTATACACAAGTTGACGGTAATTCAACCGATCATCGAAAGGAGGTCGCTGAAAATGAAATTTGAATTTTTATACACGAGAATGATTACTCGGCAAATATACGTAGCAATACATACAATTTACATATACTAATATAAATGATATACATTAAAGGTAAATCAGGCAAACGCGCCCCAATCGGTAATATACCCCTCTCTCGAATTTCATACAACAATTTTAAATTTGGCGTTATTATTGACGGGTTTCGTCAATAGAAACCGACCCGGCTATCATGCAAACAATACCGAACCAATTACTTTTCGACTTTAGCAAGAAAAAGTGATTAAAAGCAAATATACGGCATTATCAATTTATTTTACAAAATATATAATTTACCGTAATTTACAAGTATTTGCGTAATACTCAAATTTCCCTAACAGTAGGTGATATTTACTCGATTCACGCTAAATATATAAATATTCCATTTTTTCGTATAAACAATTTTGAAATATCGGTTTTGTATCTTGGCCAACCAGCAACCCCGATAAATTATAATTTCGCGAGTATGAAAATAAAAAAGTGTCCGGGATTATTTTCCTGGTCGGTTGACCGAGGGAAAGTGCAGTAACTGCCCTACGCAGATCCTTTATCCGGGTAGAAAGCGAGCGGTGCATGGCGGCACGCCAAATTATCTCGAAAATGAAGGGGGAGTGAGTCCATAGTGTCACAGGGACGATCCGACTGAGTCACGGATATAAAAGGCCCGACACCGGGCGAAACAAAGGACCGGATAGTGCCGGGTCAGCTAGCGCGGGGGGTGGAGCGGCGGATCCGTAATGCGAATTGAGATCGATGCTCCGAGGCGTAAAACGATCCAGAGTAGTGAAACGGAGAGAGCCACAGGAGGAAATAAAACCGATGTGCGGGAATGGGGGGAGGGGTCGATGCGTTCTCGCCGCTCGTACGTATAAGTATAACGAGGGTCGAATGGGGCCGAGCGAAATCGAGACTGTGTATCGGGAGACGATAGATTTATCAAAATACATCGTAAAGCACGATGACTAATCTCCGAAATTGCGGGACTGCCGGGAGCAGGGGACGAGCGCAACGAGAATGACTTTTGCTTCCGCGAGTTATTCACGGCTCGTCGGAACGAAAATATCGCGCGGGGGATTACGGTAATCGAAACGCTGACGCAGAGCTGTCGACTTTGAAAAGTCGGGCTAAAAACGCGAGAGATCGGCCCGAGTCGCGCGCCATTCCCGTTATAATGAAACCGATAAGATCGTATTTTGCGATAACGAATGGTTCCCACCGTGAAATCGAGATAAACGTCGATCGGCGTTGCGCGTATATCGGCTACGAATTTACGGATGGACGATGCGCGATTTAACAATCCGCCGCGAGAGCGTTTATGCAAATATACACGGGCAATAATAACGGGCTTTCTGTGCACAACGCTCACGCGTCAGTGAGAATGAGAGAGAGAGAGAGAGAGAGAGAGCTGACGAATCGAATTTGCCGAACGCAAATGCGAATCGAATCCAGACAATATAGGCAGGGAAAATAGTTGGAAAAATAAATGTTGCATTTCGACAATGATAGATCGTGTACAGCTCGTAATTATCGATAATTACGAGGTTGAATGTACGAGCGCAAATACCAATCGAACCCGAAAAATATAATTAATAGAAAAATAATATCGTATTTCGATAACAAGGGGGTCGTAGAGCGAGCGATTGATGGCAATCTCGAGGTCACGAACGGAAGCGTTGGCGCGTAGTTGAGTATGTGCATATAGTAATCGCGATCGCGTTTACATAGTCTCGCCTATACATCGCGTATATATCTATACGTAATATAATATACAGGTATACCCAGACGGACAGACGTCTTGCGGTGGTTCGAATTCCATCGGACCGACGATGCAATTGACATAATACGACGTCGTGCCGAGCGCGCGTCGACACGGCTGATCGCCCCTCTTCGCACGCGTCCTACCCCCCTCGCCCTGTTATACCTGCCGAATATATTATCGATTATCGATTTCCGCCGATTAATTATACCGCGGGGGTGAAATAGCGCATCTCGCGGTGACGTTCCGCGGAATCCACTAATTAAACAGTATAATTTCGAGAATCGAACGGAAATATAATCATTCCACTCTTATTTGACGTGCTATCTCGATATACTGAGAAATTTAATGATTTGTCATTAGCGGGATCAGCCAGCGTTAATGAATGTTGAGTGAATTGGAATCGATGAATTTCATTTTAAAATAAAATCATTTTCATCGTGTAGAGCGAAGTTACAAAGAGTACGCTGGAGAATCCTCGGTTCTTGTTTTAATTTTACTTGTATTAACAAATTGCGTATTCTGTTAATAGCGTATATCACGCAACAATGTACAGACTGAGTTTTCAGGTCCTTCATTTATGACATACGCTCTTAGCAGATTGCGAGCTTTTGCGATAGGTCCTCACTACAATACGTGTATGATTAAAATTAACTTTTCTATAAAAGAAAGTTCAAAAACTGCTTACTCCCCTTTACTGTATATTGAGGTTTCAAAAAAAGAATAAAGATCGGTACTCGAGAATATACGTAACCAACTAAACGCAGTTTACGACGATTCAGTTCTCGAGAAATGGAAAGTCGTAATCTCCGTAACACGTAGACGACCCGCCTTTTCAGAGGGTTCGCGAGTACACCGGGACACGATTCGCTGTGTAACGCGCATCGTACCCAGACGCGTAAGCTCGACGTTCCAGACTGGGAAAGGAAAGTGTACACGCCGGTATAACCGCAGTAGACACACACACGACATTCAGCGGAGGGAATGACAATGCAGAGTCGGCCGCGCACCGCGCTTAATGTCATCCTCAAGCCGTGCCCGGTATCATTAGTACACGCACGTACAGTACTCCCTCGCGTTACCTTATTTCCCGCTTTTCGCTTAAGAACGACCCGACGATTAAGGGAGGTGAATTTATTACTTTCTGGTGTCTCAAGAGAACAGAAAATATCCCTCGATCGTCGGAGTTTTCTCACGTTACTGTAATTAAAAACCCAGTTACAAGCCCGGGGGTGTTCGCGAAAATTTCGAGCACCCCGCGCGTCGACCGCGAGCTCGCGCACCTGTGCAAACGCTCGCAGTCCTCCCTCGTACGACGGAAAACAATGGCTCGGGCGTTACGCGCGATGCGCTTGTCCCAACGATAGAAACGCGATACTCGAGGGAGCGTGGCACCTGTCGAGTTTCGAGGTGGTTTTTCTCGTTTATTAATTTCGCGAGGAAAACACGGCGATGAAACGGGTGGCGCAAAGGCGCAGAGATGAATAATCGGCCGTAACGGGGTTGGTGCATCAACGCGAGTCAATATTGTCCATTACTTCGCGTAACAAGCCGGATAGCGTGGCACGACGAGAGCGTATACTTTGTTAATGAGTTAGACACCGTCTGACGTAAACCGATTAATGTCATACACGCGGGCCTCTCGTCCATACCGGCCGGGGGTGTATAGGTATATCGATTATTTAATGCGATGCGCAAGTAGCCGCCTCGCTCTCGGTCGTTTTAACGATTCGATTTACGCGCGCGCCGCGCGATACACCCACGCGATTCGACACAGGCGCATCGATTAATCGTCATGGAAGCGCGCGCGCGCGCGCATCGATCTCTACATCCTACGAATAGCAAATCTCGAAACAGGCCCGCAGCGTACATTAGAATTAATTAATTACCTAATTAATCAATTAATTAATTCAATTTTCGGCGATCCCCGACTAGAGCACGGCCAACGTAAAATTGTACCCGCGTTAATTAGCTGTAATTTCAAATACAGGGGAAACACCGGAGAGAAATTTCATGACGCGCGTCTGTATGCGTCGCGATTTATTCGCAGGTTGGCAATTAGTTCGGTTTCGCCAGAGTCAGAGGGAGCAGGAGGAAGAGAGTGGAAGAGGAAGCGAGAGAGGGGGGGGGTGAACGTGTGTACCAAAATGGCGAACACCCGAGAGTCGAACAAAATATTTCGGTAGCGTAAATTGTAACGGCGGTTGTAGTAACCAGCGAAGAGACCGGGAGGTGGAGGATGTAGCGATATAGAGCTCCATGTACGGGGTGTTACGTAAATAACAACTGTTTCATTCGGCGCCATTGTTAACTGACAAATATATTGTTACGCCGGGAACAAAATATCAAAACATGTTGCAAACCCTTCGAGTTTCTAATTACGATTCATTATTTTTCGGCGACAAAGAACAATTTTCTCGTTCGCGATCACCCTGCCAACGGACGAATTTATCACCAAAGAAGAGACAGGGAGTGAAATTAAAAATTCAAATTAATATAAATTATTTTTTTTCTCGCCGACAAATATTAATTAACGAAACACCCGGTATGGGGTTTTCGTGGGGCCCTGGACAAGCAAGCTGGAGCGCTCGCGTGGAATTCTAATGCGAGTTTAAAGGAATAGCCGCAGGCGCGGAAAGGGGCTCGGAAAAGGAGAAGAGGGTCGAGCGAGAGCCGCATTCCGAATCCGCGCATTGGAACACTCGCCGGGACCGAAAATTCGATAACTTCGGACCAACACTTGGAGATATCGTCGCTTCGCGATTCGATTTGCCGTTCGTTACGGCGTTATGGCGGAGGTGGCGAATGTTCGCGTTGCTCTCCCCTCGCGCAATATTGCCGCTAACGCGTTCGTTAAAGCTCACAACGGGCACAACGGATAACGATAACTCTGACCGACTCGCCAATTAAATTCGATTAAAACCGAGATATATAAATCCTGATACTCGCGCTAGATACGCGCCTGTGCACGAACCACCTCATTGAATTTAGCCTCTCTCCTCCCCTCGCCGCCCCTTTCCACCCCCGGGGAGGGTATCGAAGCTAAACAGTTTGTAACTCGATCCTTTTTTCGCTACATGCAATAGTCTCGTTGTAAATTTAAAAAATTATTACAGTAAAGTTGGTTCATATCGAATGTGAGATTTTTTAAATTTTTAATGTGTTAAAATAACCATCGAAAAAATGAACGTACGGTAAATTTGATTTCGTATCTGCTACATCGATAATATCAGATTTTTTTACGTTGCAAAAATATTAACAGATCGGGAAATAACGTAATACATTGTTCCTTAATATCAATTAACTCGGTTAACTCGACTCGCCGTTTGCACACACGGTTTATTGTTTATCCGGTTAAATAAAAGCAACGCGTTTCATCTGTTCGTTTCGCTGCTCGTTTCATTCCCTGACCTACGTTCATACGACGAAAAGAGTTGTATAACTTTAATGTTTGACAAATCTCGGCAAACGACTCGCGCATAACATTTTTAAAAGAGGAACAAATTTTATTTAACTGTTCGAAATCTAGGTAGTTTCTCCTCCTCTTACGCGCAAACTTTCGAGCGAGTCCATTTTCAATTCCATATTATGTAATGTCGTTGCGTGACGTTTTATAGGTACACCAACGCGGACGAAAGCGCATCGTTTACACGACACTCATCCTACGGTTATTTTCAGTCTCGGTCAAACGCGCCTCGTTGTAAAGTGCACTCAAGAGTACCTACCAAATGGAAATCTCGCACATGGTTGAAAAAGAGAGATTGAATCAGAGAAACGAAATCTAAATGTCCGTTTATTTTCAAGTACTCTCGTTCAAGCTGTTTTTCTATTTAAACAGGGTAGAAAAAATACTCGCAATATTAAATTTGTAAAACCTAATCGTTTATTCAAGCAAGAAGAGTAAACGAATAAAAAAAAACAATTCTTTAAACCCGATTTCAATTCTCACACGTCGTGACTCCAGTTCGTACAAATAATTAAATTTTTCTACCGTGGAAAACAAGTTATTCTTTTCGCTTTGTCTCTGTTTGTCTTGTTTTACGAAAGGAAAAATATACCGTAGGGCCGGTGTGCTTTAAGGGCCAAAGTTCCCTTTCTTGTTTGTCTATAATATACAGCGCCAAGGTAGCAACTAAACAGAACTTGCACTTTAATTTTTATTTACGTACGCATTTACATAATGCCGTGTGTCTTTCGCTTTGCTCTGAGAAAAAAAGTATGAAATCTCTCTTTTCTATTTTTCTTTCTATTGTCTCGCGGGCTTACGTAAATCCGCTCGATTGTTCGTAGGTAGATATATATACTATGTATATACGTATACGTGTGCAAGCGAGGGGGTGTATATCTCTTCACGGTCGGAAGTTGCCAGTTTAAATTCGCAATTCTAGGAACCGGAATAGCGTACACACGATCTCTTGGCGTACACAGAGATCGAATTGACGATTTAAATGTGGGCGAACCGAGTAATCCAGTTGATCTTGCCGCATCGTGGCGGTATCGCAAACTATTGGAAACCCTCTGTCGCGTATTTTCTTCTCTCGATTCGGAGCCGATCGAATTTATACGCACGCATGAATATCAATTGATATCTCATAGTGAATTACGAAGACGCGAGATAAAAAAATTAGATATCTTGGTTCAAATTCCTCAGAAATCGAAATTATGATAAAGACTCTTTCTTTCCCCTTTTTGTTTTCGCGCCCGATCCAGTTTTCCCCGTTCGACGAGATTAACCGCCCATTGAAGTCTATTGCGTTTAAAGTGTAATCCGAGAGCGCGAGCCTCTCTCGCCCTGGAAAGAGTCGGAGAGGTGGAAGAGGGGAGAAGAGTGCGAGAGCGAGAGAGAGAGAGAGAGAGAGAGAAATAGAGTTCGGGAACTTTCCCTCTCGTTATCCTCGCCACCCCCGCGCTCACGGTTTATCGTTTTATCCCTATTGTCCCTGGCAAGTCGCGCGCGTCGAATCGACGTGATAGAGAAAGAGGATTCGCACAGTTCTCTTCCTCTCTCACTTTTTTCCTCCTTCTCCTTTTTGCGCAGTTTAAGATATAGAATTCTCTCGTATTTTTAATGCCCTCTCGTTCTACTGGCTTTGTGCTACCGGATTTATTTTTTTCCCCTCGCTCCGGTCTTCTTCATCTACCTTTTTTCGTGCCTTTTTGCATTTTACGACAGAACCCATTGTCTCGAATGGCGGATTCGTCGAAAATCGGGAACTCGTTTGCCGCACGTCTAGGTATTTGACCCCGATTACGAGACAGACGCGACTTCCCGTTGCGGCGCTTCATTGTTTCGTATGTATCTTTTTTTGAATTATGTCTGGGTGTACAGTGGTATTCGCCGAAACTGGTCGGACTATACGCCGGCTGATACCAGCGTCACAAACCATTGTATTTGGCTTATTATTCAGAGGGATCCTTCAGCGCTGTAAACAAGTGTGTAGTGCGTTTTCCCTCTCGAGGAGTTGAGGTAGCGGAGGCTCTCGAATAGATCGAAAAGGCTCAGTAAACAGCTTTGCGTGCGCGAAAGTTGGTTCTCCCGTCATGAATAAGACAAATTATACCTGAATTCGTTCCAAAATAAAGGGAAAAATTGATCCACCGTCGGGAACTAGTTTTGATCCCAGAATAATTAACACTTTTTTTCCCCCATCACGGAGTGTTACTTGATTCACAAATTAATTCGAAAAGTCGCGAGTTCGAATGTTCGCGTGAATTCGTATTCTACATGAACTCCGAGAATGTATTTTTAACTACGGCCGGAAAAATCCGCCACTCTAATTTCAAAAGTCATGAGTTGGCGCGCGCGCACGCGAACGCGAGCGTACTAGGAGTTCCCGAGTATGCGATTGGTCTACTTTTTCCGATTCCCCGAATGCAACTTTAATTCTTTTTTATAAAACTTCGCGGCCCGTCGATGCAATTTCAATTCGAAAAACGCGGCCGATCCCCGCCGTGAATAATTCCCCACGAAGGATGAAAAGTTAGGCGCGTGCGACTGTTCGCAATTTTTATTAATCGCGATTATTCCGCTCCGAGTGGGAACGAGAGAGTTTTTCCTTCCTTTCGTGGAAGCACTCCGAACCGTGCGACGTGGCTTGAAATTTCAACGAATTAACTCCTCGACGTTCTTCCGTCGCGTGACACGTACGTATATGTATACCAGCCATCGAGCTCGAATAACCGAAATTAAATCGCTCGCTCTATGTTAATTGAACCCGTGTTAATTACCGAGTTTCATCGATTGGGAGTTTGTCACCGCTTATTTGTTTTTCCGCGGTGACATTCTGTGTATCTTCTGTTTTTAAAACGTTCGATATAGTTCGATGGGGGTTGTTCTCTCGTTCTTCTTTGCGAGATACATCAACAGACAGATATACATTATACCCGCGGTATAAACTCGACGAGGAAATTTATGCGAAAGTTACACGAATTTCCATGAATTTACATCGATTCGCAGAACGCGAAATCCCAGAATAATCGTGCTTTTTCATTGATTTTTTTCTTCCTTCACCCTCCCCACCTTTTTTCTCTCGTTACGATGAATGCGCATCGGGATTTAAATTTATATGGAAATCAGTATGGTAATTACGTTTTACCCCCTCCCTCTCCCTCTTGCCCTTTTTTTTTTATTTAGGCACGGAGGTAATTCTCTCTTAATTGCTATGTAAACTCGGGAACGAAACGCAATATCGAAAATTTTCGCGCGACGATTTCGAGTATATTTGCGCGGTCGCTGGGAGGGGGTGGAACGAGAGTTGTCAAATGAACATCACACGGTCGTATCGAATATCGCGGCGAGAAAGAGAGTAAAAGACCGCGTGCCGGCTTTTGTACGTCCGGCCGAGCGGGATGATGGAAAACGAACGATAACACGAAAAACACTTCTGAACGCTGGATGTTTTTAATCGGAACGAATATTTTATTCCGAATACGTATGGGGCGTTATCCGATGCGAGCGGGCGAGTTGAAAATTTTAACGAATGCGCTGCCTGCCCGGTAACGTTCCTGCATTCGCGATAGCGAGTCGCCGGACACTTTCTTATTTGCTCTTTTTTCTTTTTTCGCCTGCCGAGGAAAGAGACGGGCCACTTCGAGAAGATGGCCCCCTTCCCTCTTACTCGTTTTCTCTCTCTCTCTCTCTCTCTCTCTCTCGCTTCCTCGGCTTTTCCTCTACATCCAACCCTATCCGACCGCTCGCCTCGTTCGAATGTGTCCCGACGCGACAGTCGCGAGAGCCAGTCGAATTCGTGCCCGCTCGAACCTTAACTACGTGCCTCGAATACCGCGCTCCCAGCTCCTACTTACACGTTCTCCCTATATACCGCCGACTCGCAAACGGATAGATTCATTTACGATCCCACGGTAAGAATTTAATGACGCATTAACATAGACGAGCGAGTCGAGGGGGTTGGCTGATCCCGAGGAAATTGAGAAGTTCCAATTTTATCTCCGCGCGGGTGTCGCTCGTATTTCGAATTTGTACCACTGGCAATGGAGATATCGCTACGGCGAGCGTATATCGTGCGATATATCGACCGATGAAAAATACGTTCGTAATTAACGGAACGAGTAACGGAAGGAAGGAGGGGTGTATAAATAACGAGCTGCGTACAAGAAGGGAAAATTTCGTCGAAAACCGCGGCATTCTAATGTCAGAGTATCCACTTCCGGCGATTCATTTGCTCACCGTGCCGACGCCGACACTTATTATTAACTATCCTCTCTCTTACCCTTTCTCTCTCTCTCTCTCTCTCTCACTCGCTCTTTCTCGCTCTCGCTCTCGCCGTCCCGTATTCATTGTTCTTCCAGCGCACGAGAGTACTCGCGCTGTCCCAGAACCTAATAAAACTCGTATCTCTCTCGGCGCGACCTCCACTCCCGCCTACCCTCTCGCTCACGGTCATCCTACGTACCCTGTCCTATAATTTCACCCCTCTCTCTCTCTCTCTCTCTCTCTCTCTCCGACTGGAGCGCGCAAACGACTGCACCGGACCATTTTCCAGATACGCTTTACGAAGGGTAACTCGATTTTCCCGGAATTTCGTCTGACAAAATCGCATATTATTTCGAAGCGGATTCCCGAGTAAACCCCTTATCTCCCTATAGCCCTCCTTTTACTGCCAGCTCGCCGTCTTCTTTTCGCGGCCGCCTTTTATCCACCCACCTCGGCGAGTGCACGTTCGTCACCTTTATACGTTTCCTCTCGCGACTCGGTTTTTCATATACGCCACGGAGTCGGACTCGTGGAGTACCAACTTCTCTCTTTTTTCCCCTTTCGTATTTTTTTCGCACGCAATATTAGCGCATAAATATTTGATTTCCGATATTGTAAATCGAAAGTGTAAAACTGATATCAAACCCAAACCTTTATGCGAGAACGAACATATTGTCATCAGTTTGTTTCAAATTCCGTGGGCTAATGTAAAATTATCCGATACTCCAAAGAATGCTGTTCGAGAGCACAAAATGAAATTCCTATTTAATTATTTGACTGAAATTTTGAATCAGCCGAAACTGCAATTGCGCGAACATAACGGGTAAACAAAGTCGAAAGAGTGAAAATAAAGATACGGAGAAAGAAAGGGAGGGAGAGAGTGCTTTTTTCTCTCATCCAGTCTTCTCGCTTCATCGACGAGCAATTAGGAGCGCGCGCTGAGCGTCCACGCGAAGAAAAATGGTGGGGTAAAGAAGAACGGGGGCGAGAGGGTTTGAGTGGATGGCGTGAGCGCGAGCGGCATAATGGAACGCGAAAGGAGTAATTGAAAAATAATATAAAGAGCTCTTCGCGGGCAAGAAATAAGCCGGTGAATGAAGATAGGGAACGAGAGCGTGGAAGAATGGGGAAGAGCGCGAGAGGAGGGGGAGAGAGAGACAGAGAGAGAGAGAGAGAGACAGAGAGAGGGAACACGAGCCCGAAGTAAATATACAGCGGGATAATTTTTCGTTCCGGGGTAATTGGTCGTCCAATTAACAGACTCGATTGTTACGTCGCGGTTCGAAATTAATCGGAAATTGGTCGCGTTAAGAACGGTGAGAACGGTCGGGCGTATAAACGGCGAAGGCGATATTCGCGGAAAATTGGGATCGTAATGCACACTCTGCACTGCTTCCGGGTTATCACGTACGGGCTCCGAATCTTCAAACTTACTCCCTTTCGATTATCAGTGACTGAGAGAATTCAGCGCATTTTCAAAACGTAGGATTTTCAAACGAGGATGAAAATGAAAAATTCAACACTCCATCGTGTGTAATTCCATAAATTATAACAGAGTTCCATAATTAACGATGCTCGATCGAAAATAAATATTATTGTCGAGAAAAAGGACGATGAAAATTAGGAAATTGTTAAACGGGAGAACGAGGGAAGCAGGAGACTGCGGTTCCGTGCATACGAGTTTGAAATTCGATTCGAGCATGGAAGTGCGTTCAATTACGCGAAAATCCGTTCGCAAAGAGGCGAACGCGGGTGGAAGAGAGAGGGCGAGCAAACCGAGCCGCTTGACCGTGACAGGAATAACAGAGTGCCGCGAGTGAGTCTCGGTGTAGCCGCCGCGACACGACCTCGCCGGTATACGTACACGCGAGGTTCCGGTTGCGCGCGAGCTTTATACGCGAGGTGGGGTTTATAAGCAAGACCGATGAGACATACGCTGGTACCGGCCGATCCGTCTTCCCGATCTCGCGCGACAGAACCGGCTACCCTTTTCCACTCCAATCGGCTAAAACCACGACGGCGACCACTCGACCCGTTATTGCGCTTTACCTCCGAGATAACCTTGAAATTCGACAATTCAACAACTTTAGTGCTGTACTAAATTCTAATATTTTTGTTGCGAAGACGTAATATAAATTTAGTAAACTATGAAACGTGATTTGTAACGCCGGAGAGAGAGGAAGAGGAAAAAAAAGATCATTTCCTATACGCCAGGCTCGTTAAACCGTAACGGGAACGACGTCGGATGATGAGACTCGAATGTCAGGGGTACTAACAACCCGCGTTATACTCCCGACAATCATTCTCCTCTCCCCTAGCGAGAAAAACTTGGAGTCTTCCTTACCGCCCTTATATCTCGCCCCGTTAAATGAAAGTCCATTGGCAATTCCTCGACGTTTCAATTATAACCACGATATCAATTTCACGCTTAAGATAATCAGAAAGACAAAAACCAACGATCCGGTTCGACGAAATAATTTCATAACCGATCGCCCGATTCCCGTGATTTTCTCCGTTCGATTGAAGCAAGCAACCGCTGCAGCGATACACGCTTTCACCGCCGACCATAGCCAAATCAATAAAATTAATTAAACGTCCGTGATCAAACATCACTATCGTGATTTTTCTCTTCCCCTTTCTCTCGCTACCTCAAGCTCACCGCTACGGAATTCTCTCCTCTGTATAACCAAGCGCGGTATGCCTGTTCAAATAACGAAAAAAGAAAGTACAAAAAAGATGGAGTGAACGAGAGAGAAAATGAGAGAAACTCGGTGAGAGACGAACGAGATTGCTTAACTAAGACCTTAATGAGGAAGCCTTCCTTTTCAACCTCTTCTACCGCACCTCCGTCTACCAGACGCGGAAACCGAAAGAAAAAAGATATTATATATAGTGTGTATATATATATATAGTATACATAGGGTGGAGAGAAAGAGTTACAGGGGCGGTGCGAGCGAAGCGCGATACGATTCCGGCAAGGACGCAAGGGGTCCTTTGACTCGAAACGTGCTGTAACGTCGATGAAAAGGTAACGATGCTTCCATTGGTGGACCGATTCGTCTGTCTTTTTTTCCTATTTCTCTCTCCCTCTCTCTTTCATCCAGTGTTCCCACCACCAAGAGACCTCTCTCGCCCTCCCTCTTTACCTCACATACACAAAGAGTATTCCGAAATGGCTAAGCCGAACGTGATCACACGTCAAAAAGGTTGCAGCAAAATAAAGAACGCTTTCTGTCGGGTTATGAAAGCTCGATGAAAAAATGGACTTTTTCTACTGTACTTTGCGACATTTTGCTCCGATAATCATCGATGAACGAAGAAAAACAAATGCTGGGAGGTTTCAGGTATCCGAGGGTATGAGCGAGCACGTGTTATAAATATTTAATTAGTTCGCGCTGTATGTTGCGCACACAGCACGGTAGACTGCACCACGGTGAAAGAGAGTGGGAGGCGAGGACGCGCGCGCATTCGCGGAGTTTCTTGTCGTAGCGGTGAAGAATCTCCGAACGCGTCCTCTTCAAGGTTGCAGCACCCTCGAGTACGAGGACCTCCTGAAGCGGGCTCGAGCACTCGGGACCTAGTTTGAACCGCACTTAACCCTTGCCTTAACGTTGCGTTCGAGACCTTGTCTCTCGTTACTCTGGTGCAGGGGCACGTCGAACTACCGATTAATAACCAAGTATATACTCGCGAGGGCATTTCAAATTCCCACACGAATCGATTTTCAACCTTTTGTCTACGCCAGAAAGTTATTTCAGGTATTACTATTCAAGTTACCGAGCGCGAAAAAAAAACTTGGAGGAAATTTCTCGCGAATCCAATTTATTGGAATGGCGATTAGGTAACGAATTTGACAAGATTGGCAGGGAGCAAATTCAATGCATTCGGAAAGCAAAAGCTATCGAACCGCAACCGGAGGGTATCGCGGAATAGACGTCGGTAAAACGCGAGGATGGAGAGGAGAATGAAAAAAAAGGAACGTCATCAGGTACGTGGGAAATAGAATTCGTTTTCGTTCGCGAGTACACGACGATGGTAGGAAGAGGAGTCGGGAGAATTCTCGCGTTCGGACCGGACGTAAAGCAGCGACGTGTCGGCGAAGAACCGTTCGCGCAGTTGCCCCCGTCGAGTGGCGAAACGAGTTCATCCCGACTGCGCGACAACTAAATCCTCGTACACGTCGATTCGACGGATAGGTTGGTAGGTGGGAACGAGAGAAAGAGAGAAAGAGAGAAAGAGAGAGAGAGAGGGCGGAAAAAACGAAATTGAAAAGAAGAGAAAAAAAGAAGATGGAACACCCGCAGGAATCGCTACGCGACGTCGGACACGTGCGCGCGTAAGAGTTCGTTCCATTTTACACCCACTTCCGACTTACCGACTCTCTCGCTCGCTCTCTCCTTCCGCTCCTTTTCTTCGCCTGCATCATGCTTTTCACACACGAGATAAATTGACTTCGCTCCTCGCCGATCGAACTCGGGATTATAAATCCTGTACGCGAGAGGAGGAAAAAATTGATTACCTCCGCGGATAAACGTATCGAATCGATGATACATCTGATTTTCCAATTGGCGATACAGCTACATCCACGGCAAGTTGGACGTCGACGGGTGAAATTTCTGAAAGCAAAGATAGTAACTTTTCAATTCCGTTAATTTAGGAGAGTGGAGGCGAGAAATTAGCTCGCAAGGGAGTGAGATTCGCGACGGATGTAGAGCCCTTGATGCTAAGCGACAGTACAACTTTTCGATCTCGTTAAGGTATCCGTTATTCGTACCTACGGCTCTTTAAATTGGAGCGAGAGAGAGAGAGGTAGAGAAGAGATGAGAGGGAGTTTCGCGAAATTGCGAATATCCGCTGGAAAGGCACGGCGAAATGGCGGAAACGCGGCACTCGAGGGTGGATCGGTGAGAGGAAAGCTTTGTACGTTATACACGTTGAAAGGCGACACACTCGATGAGCCAAAAACTCGTAGGAGTGGAGCAGGTGCATCGGACACGAGAGCCAAGCGGTTGAAACTTCATTTTCTATCTGGCGGTAAGCATGTTCGGAAAACCAAGAACGCCGAACAATCGTTACGTGGGAGTGGGTAATACGTACAACGCTGAATTATTATTACGAGGTCAATTAATTCGAGGATATTTTCCGAGAGTCGACATTTCAACCGGTCCCTGTGTTTAAACGGTCCTGTCGAACGCAGCTTCGAAAAATCCAATCGCGATCGACTAAGTGTCAAGACGTCTCATTTCTCCGCGGTTCTAAAGATTCTGCTCCATTACTCATCCCATAACGGACTATCGGAGGGCCCCCATTCACCCCCCTCTCCGCCTTCTTCTCGCGAGCTACTTTACATGCATAAGCTTAGCCACGTCGTCCAGAATAATTTTCCCTACGTCCGACTTGTTCCAACTTTTCGGCTCGTCTCGACTGGTAAGTATGGATGTATATTTATACGCGGGAAAGTTCTCGCCCGACGCGCAGGAATTTCTTTCGGCCTGTCGCGACCCAACGAAATTCACGCGCGAATAAATGGCTCGCCCGACACGTAACGAAAGAACCAAGAGGGAGAGTGCCGCTAAGATGTGACGAGGGTTGGATTTTTCGCCATTTCCGAGAAGCCAACCCTCGTGGAGGTAACCCGAGGAGGGAACGAAGCTACGGATTCGATCGTTTTTTTATAAACAAGCGATGAGTGGTTCGATGATCTGCGCGGAATGCGAGTCATCCCATAACATTGCTCTCCCGGTGAATAAATCGACGCGATTTCGCCCTCGGTGGGCTACCTCGACGGCTTATCGTCTCCTGTTTGTTCCCGTCGACGCGTCTAAAGCCCCGAGCGAGCGCTATTCGCCCGTACGCCACCACTCTGCGGTCCAACTTTCATCCCTCTACAACCCCCTTGCCCATCCACCTTCGCTCTCGTAACCGATGACCCGTCGGTTCCAATTTACGTCATTCATTGAAATTTACTACCGTTCTTTGGTTAAAAAAAAATTTCCCATAAGAGTATTTTCGACTTTCGAGAAATTTATTCGATCATTCGTATTTTTGCGTTTTGAAAAAATTTCACGAAACCTGTTCGTTTGTTTTTTTTCTTTTCTCGCGCGAGGGGCGTAACTTTTGGCCGGCGCAACGCGGATGAATGCTCGACAACGGCGAATTTTCTCGATAGACGTCGAATAACGCTCGGTGAACAAATTCTTCATCGTACACGATATACCGTGACCATATTTCACAACGAATAGTTCACCGTGATGAGATTTAATAAGCGAGCGCGATACTCGCGGTAATTCCGTCGAAAAATTCCCCAATACAACAGACGAGAGAAGAAAAAAAAGGGTATTTCTCAATATGGCAGAGTCCCGTTTAATTACGCAATTAAAAGTGCCCTCTTTCGTGCCATAAAGATTCGCGGAAAAGGACTCTCGCGACCGAATGGGATCATCGAACGCGTGTACATTTGCATGAAATCAACGTGGGGTAAGCTGATACAGGCAAAGGTGAAAGCGAAGAAGAAGGATAGAGGACGGGGTGAGTTAACATTACGGTGAGCGCGGTGCACGTCGGTCTCCCTTTTCCTGGTTGCGCGCTCGCGCGTCATGCGTCCCGAGGGCATCGTATAAACGGAGCCAGAGATGTGTTTGCGTCGGTGACGTATATAATACATACATACGTGTAAGGCATCGCGCTCTCTCCAACACGACTAGACTCTGATGTTTTACGAGGTGGCGAAGCCGTGCCAACTGTGTCTCGTTATATTAGATTTTACTGGTGGGGCTCCAGGCGCCGCATAAATTCGTTAACCAATAAAATCCTCATCGTGGGCCGTAATAATCGGTACACGTATACCGGGGGTATTATACCTCTCTCTCTCTCTCTCGCTCCTTTCTCTCTTTCTCGATCTCGCTCGCTCCACACGCCACGGAAACGGGCTCCATGTGCGTAATAGCCCCGGCGAGTGGAATCCAGGACGAGCAGAGGTCGCTTAATCTTCCTCTTGTCCGACGTGGACTATATACACGCACCGAAGGAGTCGTTCTAAAGTCGGATCAAAGAGTCCTGAAAGTCTGGTCGCGATGCCAAAGGCCGTTATACGCGTGTTATATGCTCCCCGTCTAGCTTCGTAAATCCATCCCCGTGCTCGAATCCGTTGTCGTGAAATCACTTCGGTTAATCGCCGGAGTTGCTTCGAAACTTTATCAAGATTCCGAATCTTTTTATATCTTCTTTTTCTGCGGAATATTGATTTAATTATTCGACTTTAAAACACTTTTACTTCTAATGTCTTAGTATGAAAAATTTTCTATCGGCAAAATTTATAGTGTTGAAGTAGTTGGAATCTACAATTAGTCGGACAGTTTTCTCTCAATTTTAAATTAATCGAATATGTCATCCTCTCTATTATTTATGAAGATTGTCGTAGTTTAGAATATTTCTACTATATTCATTTGCTTCGAGAGAATGGTTAACGTCAACGTTTGGTCAAACACTATCTTTCCAGTGAATTTAGGACAGCAGCGAGCGAGCGCGCATCATCCTGCATCCCGCGCAACGCTGCGTATTATCGACGCTACGTTCAGGGACGTTAAACGGCCGTAAAACCAACCGCTTTCACGAAGAGGAGCGATACAAATAGACGGAATACTGCGAAATAAAATCATCCTTCATATAAAATATAGTGGTATATATTTATATATACGCGACGGGAAGTGAGTCCGTTATTTAACGGCTTCTGCGTGCATCGTTGCATCGCGTCGAATTATTCTTTCATAATTCGGTTTTTTCGCATCCCCGCGTGTCTCAGAACGATGTGGAAACAAAGTGAGAGACAGAGAAGGAAAACCCATCGATGCAACGTGATACCTGTCGATGAAACTCGACGGCACGCGCGCGCGACCGCGAGACTGTCTTTTTCGTATTAACTCGAGAGATGGATCGACGTTTAAGTATTGCCTTTTTTTTAACATTTCGTTCGCGTGCAGTAGATTTGTACCGAATGTAGAACGACGCGCGAGTATAAGAGCGGAATGATAAAAACGGAGGAAGGGTGAGAGAGCGAGAGAAAAAAATACGTCGAGAGTGGAAAACAATTTTGCGAGAGCGAACCATCAGTCGAGTTTATTCAGCGGATCGTTATCGACCGGACAGCCAAACGTCGAAACATCATTCGCGAATAAAACGTCGAGACGTTTTCGTGACGTTTCGAAAATCGTGCACAACACGTGTTTATGCGCGTGTCTACACGGCAGGCTGGAATTTCGGATGCGCGCGCGCACGCCTGTCTGGAAAACAAACGCACGCTCATCCAACTGATATAGCCCGCGGTGATCACGAATTAATTTTACGCGTTACGTAGTCTCTTCCCCCCCCCCCCCCCCCCTCTCTCTCTCTCTCTCTCTCTCTCTCTCTCTCTCTGACGTTCTACTTTCACCGTAAAATGATCGATACGCTACTGACTCGTGCGTAACGTGTGGACATGCACTCACATACGCGCGCGTATGTATGCGTATCTCGGTACGTATCCACGCTCGCCAGCGGCACTTCAAATTTGATATTTCGAGATATTTCTGTATCGCGAGATCGAGCTTCGCCTCTCTCTCTCTCTCTCTCTCTCTTTCTCTCGCTCTCTCTTCATCTCTCGCGTCCACCTGACGCCTCCGTTTATGTAAATCGTGAATTCAATTTCAGAAAGCGGACGGCAGAGAAACCCACACGATCGAAAATGAAATTTTTTTTACTCGTTCGGAAAATCCCCCGATTTTTTAATTGGCTTTCGAAAACATTTATCCCGCTTCATCGAACGCGGCTAGATATTTTTTGTTTTTAGCTATTTCGGTAAAGTGGCGTCAAACGAAATTATCGTATTCGCATTGCAATTCCGATCTCGAACTCGGGCGCTAACAAGGGCGCGTATCGCGAGCGGGGGAGATGGAAGGGGGTGAGACTCGCTCATAACATCGTGCGCGGAGCACGCATGACAGGCCGCGCGGAGGCGAGAATCGCGAGCGCGCTCGGGCCATTGTTCCCCGCGGCCGAACTAGGTCATCCTTGATATTACGTCGTGAATCTCATTTGTTCGTTATGCACGTCGACGGACATCTCGCCTCGACTCTCTCGCGCTCTCTCGTCCTCCCCTCCCGTCTCTCCGTGTCTTTTTCATTCTCCGCTCCTCCCTCGGCACCCTAGCAACGAGAGTGATCGATCCTCGCCCGTACCCTTTGTTCGCCTGTTTATCTTATTTTTCAACGCGGCGAATTCAATCGGGCAAAATGTTGTATTCATCGGAGCGAATCTCACTTCGCGGGCTCTTGTTTTTGGCGTCGAAATCGCGCGACGGGGATGAATATTAACGAGCCCACCGCTACCACGCCGGGATTCTATGAGCGCGTTAAATATTAAAAAATTGTAATTTTTTGGCTTCGGAGACGGAAAAATAAACGGGGGGGAGCGAACAGGCCGCGTGTGGAGGAAAAGTTGATTATATTGGATGCGCGCGCGTCGGCGACGATATCCGACGTTCCCGGCGCCGGACCCGAACGACGTCGCGCGCCCTGTATTACCGCGTTGAGGGGGGTTGAAACAAGTGTCGCGACGAAAACAGAAGATGCGCGCGAGTACGGGGAACGTAAATCAAAATGCTCGAGCCCCGCATAAACGGATTACGCGGCTGTAAATTTACCGTCATAGGCGCGCGCTTGCTTACCTCTCGCTCTTTCCTTCCTCCCGCGGAGGACGCAAAAGGAAAAGAGAAACGACGGGGACGGATGAAAAAGAACACAATGAAAATCGTACGACCTCATGAGTCGAGTAAATCATAGGAGAAGTGCGGGCACGTTGCTCGCGACGAAACAAAACTTCGGGAAACCATATTTTCAACTGTTGCGTGTAAATCAATGGGACGCTTCCCGTGTGACGTCACGCGTTTAAGCGGACCGGTATAGGAGCCATTATTTGCCGATAAATTTCTCCGCGACCCCCACCACTCGCACCCCCGAACCCCCGAACTGTCGAGTCTCGATTTTTTCTCCTTGTTATACACCGATTAAACGTTCGATTGCTCCTTGCTGCAATTATTCGCGTTCTCGTGGTCTATTAGAGCAGCCGGTTTAGCGTTTCCGATCGAACGTGATTTACAATCTCCGTAATAACGGATATCCGTAATCGACGTGTTTCGCGTGAATTTCATCTCCCTTCGTTTCTTTTTTATCCATTTTTATTTTTCAACCGAGGTTCCACGCGCAATATAAGGAAGCGTGTAATATTGTGTCGCAGGTGCCGTCATACCGGCGCGCACGTTCTACACCGCGTAAAGCGAATTTTCTTTAATCCGCGAAAACGATACGGTCATTACATGAGCTTTCGAGCGTTTATTAAAACACGTGCCGCGGCGGCCTGAAATTATACACAAGCCGCTGGCAACTAGAGGCGAAATATAGACGTAGCGGGACGCGACGCGAAATCGATGCGCGCTCCGGCTACATGAATATTACGAACTCGGTGAGGTTTTATCGATACGATAAAGAAACACACCGAGACTGGAAATAAGGGAAACTTGGATCTCGGCGAGAAGCATAAAATAATTGAATTCCGACGACTGTAGTTTTTTCCGCTCCCCTCGCTCCATCTCTCTCTCTTCCTTGCCGACTTTCAAGTCGTAGTAGATCTCTCGCGATTCGTCGTAATAGTAAAATTGTAAATGCTCGACAGACCGTGCGTGCGCATAAGAAAGATAGAGGAGGGCAGGGAGATGATACGCGGCGAGATCGAGACCGGACCAGCGGTAACGTTTAACTGCTATCTTTTACTACGCTTCGAATGTTCGTATTACGTTCAGTAGAGAATGGAATTTATCGTTATTGCGGTAACAATACCGCCTTTATCGCGTAGGGGGTGGTAAGAGGGGACCGCCGCCCGCTCTCCAACCTCCTTCGACGTCTCTCTTTCGCAGAATATGTTCATCGTCCCGCTTCTCTCTTTTTACGTCGCCCAGCCGCTTTTTTTTCGCCGCAATACTCGCGGACACATACGCACGTCGAAAGGATTCACCGAATCGCTCGTTTATGGCTCTCGCGTTAAGAATATTCCGCACGAAAATGAAAACAATGGCCGCGTAGCGAGAGAAAATATCGGGAATAAATTTCGAAATGGTTCCTCGAGCGTACGAGCGAGACCGAGTTTCTTGGCTGGAACTTGCTTGGAATTCTTCGAAATTTTTTTTTCGTCTCTCATATTATTTGTAACTTGTTTATCCGAAATTTGTACACGTCGGTGCGTACTCAACGACACATTTGCTTGGAAAAGATGATCGCATCCCGAGCGACGTAAGATTTAGCCGAGAACCATAAGAAACAAGTACGCGGATGATAAAATGTGGAGGAGGAGACGCTGGAAATTGTTTTCGGTTCGTCCTGAAGCACATCAAAATGCATAATTCTCGTCTGCGAGTCTAACGCAAAGTTAACGTCGAATGAAAATTCATACGGCACATCCACTCGTGTAATTAGCAGCTCGGGGGGGTTGCGTACAAGAGAGAGAGAGAGAGAGAGAGAGAGAGAGAGAGAGGGAGAGCGAGTGAACAAAAGCGGACAATAAGTTATCAGTGCTCGGTTCGAATTTGCATTCGCGCGGGACGGCCAGCCTGCAGGTATATTCACGAGTCGACCATCTAGCGAGCAAAGAGTGTAGCCCGCTATAAGGGTGAGAGGATCGAAGAGAGTAAGAATAAAAAATATCTCCTTCCATACGCGAATGTCCAACTAAGCTCGTATTTTGCTCTCTTCCCGTCTTGCCCAACCACTCAAGGTTCACGCGCTCACTCGTGGAGGGGGCGAGTCGAGTCGGGCACCCCTTACAGATATATATAGACCTTGTAAGAAAAGTTTTCTGAAGAACGAAGTAATTTAAAAAGTTTCTGCTCCATGACATCCCGCGATAACAAATTATCCTTGCTCCATTATCCACAAATGCGATTATGATAAGAAAGAACCCGTGAGCTCGTGCGAGCGCGCGCGCGGGGTAAACTTTAATGCAGTGAGTTCCAGTTAGCGCTCGCGGTTCGCGGGACGCGCGTCTCTCGCGATATTGTAACGTCCGCACTCGTTCTCTCTCTTCCTCTCTCTCTCTCTCTCTCTCTCTCGCTCTCTCTCTCTCTTCTACTCGCTTTTCCGCGATTTCACGCAGTTGCGGTTATACGTGAAAAGACGCACACCTACATAACCGTCGTGAAACGAAACCACCGAGGCGAACGCACACACGAGTATACGACTCGCGAACACGCATTTCCACTTAGATAGCGAGTCAGCGTATCTTTTCTATCGGCCGCTGAGTATACGAAGCTAGTGAAGCGACGTTCGGGAGGGTCATAGTTATTTTCCGAGTTTATACAGCGATTCAATAGATTTTACCGTCTCAATCCGAAGCAGAAACGTAATGATTTTATTTCCCCTCCGGTCTTGTTCGGTCAATCGTAAAAGACGATTTCGATTAATCAAAGGCGGCGATGAACGAGCAAGAGAAAGAGAGAGAGAGAGAGAGAGAGAGAGGCGATTGACACAGCGCATAATTAAGAGAATCGCCGCGTATCGTATCGAGATTCCAATTTCCAGCGTAAATTATCTTAAACGTCGAATTTAATCTCATCGGCTAGACGCGTCGCTACCGCGCAGGGGGTTCCATCTCGCATTACGCATGCAAACGTCCGAGCGCGCTCGCGGAACCGATTACCCGCGTATCTTGTTTGCGTCACGTTCGGTCCACACGCGCGACCCGTATATGCCCTACGTGAATTTATCCAATGGCGAAATAGCCCTGGACGGGTCTTGACCGCTCCAATTTAGCCCTTGCTTGTCGAACAATAGACCTACCCAGCTGCTTATTTTTCCCTTTCGCGCATTCCAATCACTTTGTTATCACACGGGTCCGTAAGCTCATCTAGCGATATCGCTGATTGCTTGTTTCAATCGGAAGGAATAAAAACAGCCATGTGAAAATATTTAATCTCGAAGTAGTAGTAGAAGTAGTAGCGAGAAACTATTGATAATTTATATACAAGGTGAAAGATAACTACCCTCTAAAATTGCACCGGCGGATAGAGAGGTTCAGCCTCAACATGAATATTTTTTGTTCAGGTGAATCGGTTAATCCGTTCAAAAAATATTCACGGCTGAAATTTAAATTTTTTAACGAATCGTGTGCGAGTTCGGAAGAGTACGACACACCCAAAATTTTCGGCGACTCTGCAACAACTTCACGTTTGGTGGAAAATTACTAACGTGTTGAAATTAGCGCAGACTCTTTACGTCAAGTAAAACATTAACCAATATGTCAACGAGAATGAGAGAGAGAGAGAGAGAGAGAGAGAGAGTACGAGAGAGAGAATGAGAGAGAGCACAAGCGAGAGTATGAGAGAGAGAATAAGAGAGAACACGAGCGAGAGAATGAACGAGAGAATAACATAGAGAACTCGCTCATGCTCTCTCTCATACTCTCGCTTGTGCTCTCTCTTATTATCTCTCTCGTACTCTCGCTCGTGCTCTCTCTCTCATTCTCTCTCTCGTATTCTCGCTGTTGCTCTCTCTCTCATACTCTTTCTCGTTCATCTATTTGTTAATGTTTACTGGCTTGACGACTCTGCGCTCATTTATCGACGAAAAATTAAAACAGTTTTCCAGTAATAACTTTACGCACAACTCGTTTGAATTTTTTTTCGTGGAAATACAATATTCTCCGGTGTACAAGGTATACACAATAAATTCGAACCGAATCAATACCCCACCGTGCCGTATAAACACTAGTTTCGATGATTTACATGGGGGTTTTTCTCGTTCTGCTCGAGAAAGAAAAATATCGATGCGGCGTTAATTTATGTCGACAGCCAGTCGCTCTTTCTTTCTCGCGCTCCCCCCGCGCCTCTCCACCGAATTCGAGAGCTCGCGGTGTGGACAAAGTTGAGAATAATCGAAGTTCGGCACGGATGCGGAGAACCGCTCGACGGCGAGTGATACCAGGGCGCGCGAGCCTGGAAAACTTTGCCGTTTCTGGAAAAGAGAGGAGGAAGAGTTTTAGAGCCGCGGAGCGCGACGGAGGGATGAGGCGAGTCGAGGGAAGTAATGCCAAACCAAACGAGACGAGGTCCGCGGCCTCCCTCGGGGAGGGGCGGGGAACGGGAGCCGAGGCAAATACCGCGTAAAAGCTTCGATAAGATTTAAATCGACGACGCGCGCGCGCGCATACTCCCTCCCCACTCCTCTCCACACCGCATCGATGTACCACGATATAACGCATCGGGTCGATGTGTATCGACGAAATTCCACGAGACGAGTCGAACTCCTCAAACGCGAAATTCCGTCGATTAATTCCGCCCGCGGAGAACTCGAGAGAGATCTCCTCGTCCCTGAGAGATGCAAACGAGACGACGACGACGAAACAAATTGAAATACTAAACTCCGGTGCTTTCGTTCATCTCTCTCTCTCTCTCTCTCTCTCTCTCTCTCTTTCTCTCTTACTTTTTTTCTCTTCCTCTCTACTCTTCTCTCGCGCACTCTTTTTCGCTATCTCCACCGAAGAAAAATGAACAGTGGCGATATAAATTCTCGTCGTTGACCAAGTTCCCCGGCGAGCCCACGAGAAACTGATGCGTCAGCACGTGCGGAATAGCGCGCGCATTTACGTAGGTTGTATACGAACCAGCACCGGCCGAATCTTCGTTTTACCCGCGGGGATAGGGTTTCTCGGAAAGGGAGAGAGCGATAGACGTGCAAACAAACACTCGAGAATTCCGAAACGGAAATTCTCTCCATTCGATGTACCCTCGAATTTGTTATATACGTATATATATATCTGTGTTTCTCGCGCAAACAGCGCTTTTTACGCCTTTTGTACGTTATCCTCGTTATTTTATTTTTGATGAGATTAGCGCGCAACTAAAGTGATTGGAAAAAGGGGATGAACAATCAAAAAATTTGGAGCGAAACAAGCGAATAGCTTTGTCGTCAAAAAACTTTTGCCAGGTGCTGAATTTGTTCGAGATCGCTTTAACGCGTGACAATATAAACAAGAGAAAATTCGTTAGTGATTATTTTTCAGTGGAACGAATCGAATAACGGATTACATTGCTCGCTCGACGATATTCGAAAAACGAGTGAGCCGGTCAATTTCGAAAATTAAACTTCGAAATTCGGCCTTTGTTGTTTCCTCTTTACCGATTGGAATAAGAGAGCGTCGGGCTGCTACGAATGACGACGCTCGTAGCCGTCCGATCGATCGACAATGCAGATGCAAAGGGGGTTAACCAGCGGGATCCATACTCTAATTAGCACCTGTACGATGTCCCACAGTCGGCGCGCAGCTCATTGTAAGCCGGTCTGTCTCTCTTTCGCTCGGAACTCGGTCTCGGGATTTAAATTTAATCGTATATCACGCGGCGACGCGCGCAATGCAACCCGCCGGGAGCGCTGATTGTTCCCATTGGTAGCGCGAGATAATTTTATCGCTATATACGAATTGCGTCGGCGAAGCCATGTGGAAATGACGTCTCGCATTTTTGTTTGAATCGCGAGTGGAGAATAAATACACTCGGATCCACAATGACGTTTATATTCTTGGTAACTTTCCTTAGCGATAAATTCATCGGATTTAATCGTTATACGCGCGTTATTCTTCTCCCCTCGCGAATCTCATCAATACCCGAGGCGGAAAATCGATCCTCTCTCTTCTCTCATCGCTTTCACGCTCAATCGTCGGAGCATCTCACGAGTCAGAGCTTACGAATCGCGACGTTATGCGGGTATCTCTCCGCTAGAAAGAGAAAGATTCCTTACGTTGCACCTCGCTCGATATTCTATGAGGGCGGTAATAAAAAGAAGAAGATACCGCGAAGATGAAATGGAATAGCTCTCGGTATAATTTTACCCTCGGCGGTTGATCCTCGGCGAAGCTTTCTTGTTGAACACACCGAGACCGATCGATAAAACGTTTTTGAATATTTTAAAACAAATTAAAAATTTTCCCCCGAATTAAAGTTCTTTCGCGATGATGATTTTGTCTCGAGAGGAATTCCGCTTCCACTTGAGGAAAAGGGAAACGCTTTATTGTCGGCGTGTATGCGCGTATATATACGTCGCGAAATCCTTTCACGGCGATAAGGCGCGTTCAAATGAAGTGCGAAAAACACATACACAGGGGCACGTATACCGCTCGACAAGACCGCCGCTCTTCGACGCCGGACGATATATTCTCGAGCCCGTGAAAAACACGCTTAGGTATACACCGCGGCACCGAGGAAGCGAGAGCCGGAGGACGGGGCTGGGTATATATCATGGCACGCGACAAATACGCGAAGCTATTTTGCATGCAGTGGAATAAAGCGGAAGAATGATTTCGCGTTCTCGGCGCCTATACCCCAGCAATACGGATACTCGTCGTCGTGCCAAAAATAGAGAACCCGCCGTTCTACAATGTGTCCGTAAATTATTTTTCCATAAGTTCGAGCTCGCGCACTCGAGCACTGTAAACAAGTCTTGATTCTTATCGCGCATCGAATGGCCGACCCCGTTGACAAATTGCGACGCGATACTCCTCTCGGAATTATCGCGATGAAAATTAACCTCGCGGCCTGCTTCCCTCGCAATCGGTAGGTACTTTTTTTTTACGAGACTTCGCGACGGCGGAAACCAGTACGGAAATTTGCGCGCGCGCTAGAGCGCGCTCCACCTCTCGTGAAAAATATACGCGATAAAAATGGCAGTTTTTCCACTAGCTATGGTACTTGTCGCGTTTGCGGTTGTAAAAAAGTAATTGCGATAAAAAAGAGAAGAAAAATAGGGAAATTCAAGCCGAACGGAATGAAAAGGGCGATAATAATGCGCAGTTCGCGACGTGTGCGCCTTCTCGTATCGCTCTGCATTATGCACGAAATCAATAACTCGTCACTGGAGCGATGGCGAGAGAGAAAAAAAAAGGATGAGACTTTTCGTTCATTCGTGACGCGCGAACGCGCCATAGCCTCGCGAGCGTTTCCGCAATGAAAAATGCATACCGTAGGAGGAAAATAAAGGAGAACAAGCAGAAAAGACGGGCAATGTGTGCGCGCACGCTTCGTGACACTTTTTTCGTCGCACTCGCGATATTAGAATTTTCATACATCAGACTTCTTTCATTTATTCACGCTCGCGGATCTCTAGAATGGGCAATCGTCGGAATCAATCGATTCGAAAGAATTTTCAATCGAATCTTCGCTAAATATCTTTTTCGCCCTGATCTCTCGTCAATTGTATATCCATAATATCTCGCTGATAATTTTTCATAGATTGCACCGAAATCGCTAGCCGATGCTCGTAAACAAACACGATGAAACGCGGAATTGCGCGAAAGCGCGTTCGAGTCGATTCTCGTGTCATTCCGATACGCGTCGCATAATGAAATGTTTTAACGGGCTGCTGTCGAGCGGCGGCTCTGTTATTACAGCGGGATTAAAAAAAATCGGCTCATAAAACGCATGAAAGAACAAAGGTGATCGGAAACTAGACCCGTTCCGAGCGAACCGGTGAAATTGCAATTTCTAGCGTCCGCCCACGGGCGCCTAATCGTCCAATTTACAACTTCGGTGATCTAATGAGATCCAATTTTTCGCCACTTTGTTATCGGATTTTCCTTCCTCGATGTGCGTTCGCGGAGCGAAAATTTTTCACTCGCTCGTGCAAATCAGGCGCGATGAATTTTTTGAAAATCCCTCCGAATCGGTCGAATTTATCGCTAAAATATTAAACGATATAACATCACGGGAATGGTGTTCATCCGAAGAGAGTTTCCTCCCGTCATTTGCCAACGGGATAATAAAATTTGATATTGCTATATAAATAGCGTTTCAAAAATCGAATATCTTCTGTTTGCGCGTACATGTACACATACAGCGATGAAGCGCGCATATACCGACCGCGTTATAGTTTCAAATTAACGGTCGAGCTAACATAGCTCACTTCGGAACATCGAAAGCGCACCGAAAGCTCGTTGTACAGTTATATACGGTGTGTATAGGCGGACAAACGCGCGCACGCGCTCGGTCGCGCTGTCAGCGACCCATAAAGCAAAACTTTCGAGGCAGATAGGCAACTTAATTTGAAAAATTCGCGAAACCCATCCGCGCCGAGTTGCCCACGAGTAGGAATAGCCGAACAAAACAGAAAGAAGAGAAAGGCGCGTGATCTCGCAATTTTTCCCGCTCAGTCGGTTCTCTCTCTCTCTCTCTCTCTCTCTCTTCCTCTCTCTTCCTCTTTCCTCCCACGCTCGTAACCTCATTCGACGCGTAATGAGTTTTCCGCGCTAACTATATTTCATACAGCGCGACCGCGCGTTAACGCGGTCATTCGATTTCCTTTTTTTTTACCCGACATCAAACAATCCAATCGAAAGGAAGGTAAAAGGGACGCGAGAAATGTCGAAAGTCGAAATTTCATTCGGATAAACGATTCTCCTCTTTTTTCTCTCTCATTGAATCAATCTTCTCCGTACTATTCGAAGGATTTCAATTAATCGCGGAATTATCAATGGATTACCGAGCGACAAGAGAAATCTATCGTAATGTCGCGTCGACCAAATATGTCGAAACCGGTTACAAAAGACGAGCTATTATCGAGCGCACGAGCGCGCTTCGAAAACTCCCTCGGGCGTTCGATCCTCCGGTATACGTTACTTTGTCTTCGCGCGTCGAGCCGTTTTCGAAATAGGGAGTGAACTTCGGGGGGAACTATATCGCTATAATGGCAATCGCGACGACACTCGCATTTATATCCAGCGCTTGGCCCGTTCGGTACAAACTTTCTCTCCTCCCTACAAACAAATTTATACTTTTAATAAGAAACATAAGTACTGGTACATAGAAACGAGTCGAGAAGGCGAAATTTCATTCAATGACCTATATTATGTCGACTATCGAAAAACGTCGAATCGCGAATAAGCGAGAGAGCCCCGGAGCTTTCTACCGGATTGAACGTATCGCGTAACTGTGAAAGTGTAACCCCCGTCCCTCCGCGGCAGTAACATTGTGTCTGCTAGCAATACCCGCATGCCAAAACAATTTCCGAAAAATTTCCGAGATCGACTTCTGCGCGATCTCGATATTATCCTAAAGAGAGGAAGGTAAAAAAGGGGAAAATAGCGATCCGGGGTAACGCAAAATAATTCGAGACTCGCGAAATTGCATTCCATTAGTCCCACGGTGGGGCGGGACTGCTCTTCCCGCTGGAAAAGGGCGAAAACTTTTTTCACAGTAAGACCTAACGGGCGAGCGTACAAGGTGCATTGCTAGGGAGAACTATCTCTCTCTCTCTCTCTCGCTCCCTCCCTCTCGCTTCCTCTCTATCTCTCCCTCCTCACTCTCGCGGCTCTCGCTTTAATTCTGATTAAAACATTCGTAAAGAATTCGCCGACTCGGCGCGTCGTAAATGCGATTAAACTACCGAGCGTAATCAGATTTTCCTTTTCCGTACGTGAAACGCGCTGTACAGTTATATAGTCGAGTGTCCAAGTGTAAGGCACACCTCGGGCTCTCTTTTTCTCTCCTTCCGCGGGGCTCTCGCTCGCTCGCTACCGCTCCTATGGAAATTAACTGGCCCCGACGAGACGCGCAAGCGAACGGAATAAAATATATAAAACGCGAGCAACGTGGGTGAAGAGGGGGAAAAAAACGACGATGACGAGGGCGAGCGAGCGAGGAGTCGGTGCTGAGAAAACGTAGGAAAAAAAATTAGCAACGAGACCGGGAAAGCGAGACTCGATGAGCAAACACGGATTATATTCGAATAACCTATAAAATTTAATGCGTTCCTTTTTCACCACCTCTCTCTTTCTCTCGTTCTCTGTCGTTCTTACCTGAGCTCTCTTCATGAGTAACATCGCGTAATAAGAGTGGGACACGCTTTTAACGATGTTTATACTGGCGTGTAATTAATCAGAGTCGGACTCGCACCGAGATGAAATTTACCGTACGGCGGGATAGTGTAAATTGAAGATTCGTTTCATTATCTTCTGGCGAAATCTACTGTGCGGAGATCGAGCGAGGAGAAAGTTGGAATGAAATTCCTCGAGAGTCAGCTAAGGTCGATAATTTTTCAAGCTCCGTTCTCTTCTTTTAACGCGAAGGGCGGCGGGCTACCAATCGATTTGTCTGAATTTCGCGACGAGGGGTGAAGTTCGGGTTCGTTTGTTTTAATTATACCGGGGCTCTCGTTACGAATCCTTGCGGTTCGACCGAGAATGCCGAGCCGTCGTGTCTAACGGTGTTAATACCGAGGTGTTGGCGCGCCGGCGTATACAACCCGTCGGAATTGGACGGTGCCGGAGCGCGAAACGTTTCGCCTAACTTGCCGCTCAACGAGCCTTTCGTCCGCTCTTGTTGTTCATCCAAAACGCAAAGTAACAATTAACGGGCAAATCCGCTCGTAGAGTTTATGAATTCCAGTCGCCAGTATCGATTAATTGTAAAATTCTAATACGATAAGAGAGTATAGTAGTTGGAACTGATTTATAATTGACGGGGAAGTTGAGTAATCGAGATGAAAGCGAGGGTTATATCGAACGATACCCTACACGTACCCCGGAGAAGGTAGCGCGAATAGCGAGCTACGCCGGGGCGCTAAGTGCGAGCGAGAGAACCCAGCTGGATAGGAAACGCCAGGCATAATATGCAAATCGTCGGGCGTCGACTGCGCTCTCGCCCTGGAAATTACTGATGGAAATCTCGTTTAGTATCTACTTAATGAATAGATACGGCGCGACGATTCCCGCGGAAATTCGAAACGATTCGCTCACGATAAACCCGCGCACTACCGATTCCCCCATATATACGAACACATAGAGGGTGTCTTCGGGGCGCTATATCTCTTCGCGAAAAGTACTTCTAAACAACCAGAAATTATTACGGTATGATTAATGGTTGGAAAACACGATTTCATTTTTCACGATCGAAACGATACCTTGTTATTCAAATTTTTCTATTACACCGAATTGATTAAAAATTTATATATAACACAAATATGTGCTAAAAATATACTCAAGTTATTTTAGTAATTAAAATTCAAATATGAAACGAAATTTATAGAACACCCGGTATATATAGTACCGTATAAGTGTAAAGTAACGCAAGACGAAAGCGGCTTTAACGCGTCGCGCAGGCTCCGATCTTGCAATTCATCGTCGGATCTTTCCCGAGGTTAAATTTAACCCACACATCTCGAATTCTTATTCATCGCTCTTTCACCTGGAATTTCCTGGGAACAGAATCGGAGGGACTACGATCCGGCGAAATGATAGCGAACGGAAAATTTTTTAGGGCACAACTCATACCTTCCTCCCTACGGCGAATCAGTTCTCGTTAACGATCGCAACGCGAGCATTTCGCGACAAAAATGACAGAAAGAGATAATAGTACGCTCGAAAATGAACATCCACCGTGAAATAATAAGAGAATTAACACAGAACCGTGTTCTTGGAATTGCGGTTGCAATTTTGGCGAATGCCATGCCCGTCCACTCTTGAGAAGCCGCGACCCCCTTGCGGAACGACAGCGGAGCGTGGTTCGCGAACTCGGGCGAATTCCTACGACGGTATTCTACTGTACAACCCTCTGCGCTCCCCTCCCCGATTCTCGCGAGTGCGGCTAAGCGTGAGACGCAAACACGATGGATTTAAAAGAGCCCGCGAATAATTTCAGCCAGGTAAATAGAATGCCAGACCCTCTTAGAGGCAGGCGGAGCTCCGACGTACAAATTTACTGTGGCGATTCCGTAAGAAAAAAAAAAAAAAGAAATCGAACTCGCTTTGTTTTACGTCCTCTGGATAGAAAAAAAGAGCGTAAAATAACCATCGTCTTACTTATGGCTGGGAAACGATTTTCGCTCTCGCGATAAACTTGCCGGGGGCGTATAATTTTCCACGCTAGCCTAGGCAGGTGAAGTCAGGTAACTCCAGGAGGATAAAGAGAAAGCAAGAAAGAGGGAGAGTGGTATGGTTGTGCTTTTACCGCAAGCTCGCGGCGCCTCGGCACGCGTTACGCCCACCCCGAAATGTTTTCCATTTAACCTTCTCCTCCTTTTCCTCCGTTCTCCGAAAACCCATCCTTATTTTCCCCCCAAGTACGAGAGGAGGCTTCGAAGATTCCGTGGGACGCGAGGGTGTATGTGAAACCGGGCAGGGAGAAATCTTTGGATGCGTTCGTGCGAAAACGACGAGACATACGTAACGAGACCACTCCGCTTTTCCGAGTCCTTAGATGTTCGAGTTTACGAAAATTCACCCTCTCTCTCTCTATACTACGAGAATTCATATACTCGCATACACTACAATGTATTTCTATTAGTCGATGTTGCATTTAATTAGCTAATAGCAAAATTTACATAACTTTGATATCAGAGTACAACAAGAAGAAAACCGAAGAAGAAACCGAAAAATTACGCAAACTTAAAACCTTGAACAGAACCTTTTAAATTTTCATTGTAGGTCATGCGAACTGTATGGATCCATTTCGGGAAGGTTGAGAATCTTTGACGGCAGTGGGGTTGGTTTCAAAAATTTCTTTCCTTTGAGGTGTATACGTACACGATTCGCGAGCAACGGAGCGGGATGAAAATTGCAGAAGCCGAAGTGACCCGGGTCAAAGGGTAATCGGGCGGATCCGTTTCGTCGATCATTCCTTCTATCTTTCTCCTTCGCTCTCTCGCGATTCCATCCAATGTAGCGATAAACATTCCGAGTATTTACGTGGGTCAGACACGATCCCTCTCGTCGATATAAACATTTCGTATTCGCGAACACACACACACACATATGAACATCGCTCTATCTCTGTCCTGCGAACACGAAACTATATATGGACGGACGTTTTCGTGGATAAGTTCGAATTAGCGAGCTCGCGAAGTTGCTGGAATGCCGATTGCCGATCTCTCTCTCTCTCTCTCTCTCTCTCTATTGGACTCGGACGTCTGAGAGCAACGCGGACGAGGAGGTAACGCCTTCCTTGCCGACGAGAGTTATCCAACGCGACGACGCAACCGGCGCGCCCCAACTATCCGGAAGTTCATTTTCGAACTACCGACGACGGGACGCGAGCGGTGTACTGCAGGGTTGATGCCGGAATGAGAGGTTCCCATCGAACAAAACAATTGCGTCAAAAATTTAGCGAACGGCTATCGAGATAACTTCTATCGTCTCCGAGTCGAGATTTAGATCGAACGAGTAATAGCCCAAAGACAAATACAGGCAAGTTATTCGGGAGCGGTGAATTTAACGACTCTGCTGGATCGAGCGACAAAAGCCCCGCGATATCTATAATACGCCAGGACGGACTGATAACACGGGACCTGCTTTGATAGCGCTCCGTTTAAACTCTGTCAAAGATCGTACAGAATCATGCGCATCGTATCGTGGCGAGAGATTTATCGCGTTTATCGCGTCGATTTACTCATCCTCTCTCTCTCTCTCTCTCTCTCTCATTCTTAGGAGCACAACGGAGCCTCCAGATATCGTCTACGTCTTCCCCAATCGATCTTTCGTTGCAGAGTTCAAAGATGTCTCTCTAACAATCGATTCGAGTCGATCCGGGATGAGCCACGCCACCGATAATTCGTCTGAAGATTTCGTATTTGATTTATCCCGTACTCTAATACCCCCAAAACGCCCCATAAAAATTCGATTCGGCTGCGCCGATCAACTCGCACGTGAATCATTGATTTCGAACTTAGCATGCGCTCGAGATGAGGGTAATAATACTCGAACGATTTTACGATCACACCGAGCAATGTATTTACGAGGCATATACGATCGCTCAACGCATGGTTAACAGAACGAATCTCCGCAATCATACATCTCGGAATTTATAGATTGAGATTGCGAGCGTATTCGTTTGATCGAATAACATTTTCTACGCACAGAGTGACTTTAATGAATCTCAATTACACGGCCGAAGAGAAATCGTGAGGCAAGATAAAAATTTGCAAATCCGACGTCCCAAGGTTGTCCTCTCTTTTATACTTAGCCCATCGGTCCCCTTCGCCGCGAGCAATACGGATAACCGTAAAACCCTCGCGACGATTAAAGTAAATCGCGATTACCCGCGCGTTATGCATACCGGATCTTAATTGCTCGTATTTACGGCAGCTTCGAGGAAAAACGATAATTAGGGGAGACGTAGCCTGGTCCGGTCGAGCGCGAGAAGAAACGAGACGAACGGTAAACGTTATTCGCGCGACCGTGCAAAGTTTTACCGCGCGGGGATTAACTCCCGTTCTTGCGGCCGACCGATGAGGAGAAGGAGGCAGAGAGAAGAGAGGAAAAGCGAAATGCGAGTTTAATGCAAGTCTCGTCGATCGACGTCCAGAATAATAATAAGAAATTTCTTGGGGAGAAAATGATTATCTTTGTTTATAAAAGACGAAAAAATGGAGCAAATTTTCATTTATCTTTTCCAGCTTTCTCTCTCTCTCTCTCTCTCTATCCTCTCCTCTCCTACCGCTACCCAGGCAATCAGAGTCGCGTGCTTTCTCTTAGCCAGGGGAATGAGAAGTGTAGAGATCTTGACAATACAAAGTTCACTGGGTTTTCCCCGGTGGAAAAGCATTTTACGTAACAAAAGTGCCCATTAGATTCCGCCCACTGTACTCTTTATATATAGGTATACACTGGTGCCGGCGCACAATCTCGCAGCTTGATTATATATATGTACTGAGTATGATATACGTATTTACCTGGGCCGTAACTCGCGGGGGTTGCGGGGGGCGTATCGCGTTTCACGCGGTTGTAATCCGAGACGAAATTACGTCTTCGAACGCGCGACTGGGCTGTGGAAAAGCGTGTAACGGAGATGGCAAAGAAACAGAAAATATGAGATACGTGCGTTCATGCAGATGCGAACGAATGTAAATTCGCGGAGCGTATCGTGCGAGGGAGCGAAAGAAAAGAGAACAATTAGTGTATAAACGAAATGAAATTTCGCCCAACTCGAAATATCGACTCATCCCGACCGCGGATTAGCAAGAACCGGAATAGAAAAAATAAGATATGTGCCGGTACCGCTGCTCGTACGCTATACGCACGATCTGCGAACCGTCAAATTTAATTACGACGAAAATTCTACACGCTGCGCAACAGTCGGAATCGCGGTACCACTTTTTCTCTCCGAGTTCGTGGAAATACGTCCTTTCTCTCTCTCTCTCTCTCTCTCTCTCGTTCTCGTTCTCTTCCTCTCCTCACCCATGAAAAATTTAATCCGCTGATCCGGCTCTCGTTTCGACGCGTGTGAAAGAAAAAAATTATGTGTGCGCGCATTTAATTACGAAACTCGTAATTGAAGACACGACAATAAAAAATAAAAACGGCAATTTGCTCTCGCGACGTGGCTACATAATTGCTCGTTACGTGTGAACGAAATACCCATTGTTTTCTCGTTCGGGTCGTTGTAAGATCAAAACAAATTCGTGTGTATAAAAGATTAATGAACAAATATATTCAGTCTCCCCGCTCGCAAATACTATTTTCCGAAGTAAATAAGTTCGCGTTTATTGGAGCCCCTCTATATACAATATTGACATGGAATATTCCATCGCAATTATAATTGACATCGAATCACTCTCTATTATCATTTACGTTATTGCACATCTCCCATTGAACATGGGCAAGAGCTCGTTTCAATTAAATCGGAACAAAGCGCACGATTTCCATAAAAATAAAGAGTGAAAAAAATGTGTATAGGAAAAGGAAGAAAGAAAATCGTGATCGGCACGTAATCAATGAATATCGAGCTTTCTTCGAGTCTCAACGGGGAAGATAGAGATTGAGTGTGAAAGAGAGAGGAGAAGGGGGGGGGGCAGAGAGAGATAGCAGGAGATGCGAGTGGGGGGAAGAGGGTCGACTAATCGCGCGACGTACAACACACTCGACAGGTGCATATTCCACCGTAGTAGTTCCCTCGTTAAACGACAGTTGCACGCGAAACTATCAATTACGATATTACATTGCGGTGCAACCGGCGTTGCTATACATAATAGGTAGGACGCAAAAAGTTGTAACGAGGCAAAGTTAGTCACGCGTGTCAAGCTCCGGAACATGAGTTATTCCGAATGTTCACATACAAGGACGTGGAACTGACAATCGAAAAGTGAATCAGTTATTATAAATTCGACGTTTCAGCGCGCGAACTCGCTTTGTCGTCGAAGTAATGCGTAATTTTGGAAATCGAGCAATGACGATGTTTCAATCGCGCTCCGGGTAATCATCTCATTTCTCTATATTTACGTATTTCCCCTCGAATATTACTTTTTTAATTTCTTTTAATATAGGAAAAGTCGGACGATATATACTTACGCGTTTTAAAAACCTTTAACGTGGTTGTGTACGTTAAAATCTTCGCTAGCTAGGGCACTCGAGTCGACGCGCTTGCAAGAGACAGTAAAAGCACTCGAGAAAACATCTCCCCTGGTTTAGTCCGCGGGAAATCGATCGTCGATGCGGAGTGCCGAGCGCGAGGGAGGCAGGGTACGGGAAAAGCGTTCTTATTCCGCGGCAACATTGACCGTCGGCAAACAATTCGCGGTATATATACACACCCCTTATGCGGACGCCCCTGGGATGCGTATAACTATATATACACTCCGTGTCCGTGCTATTCTCCACCGTTTATTTTTTATCTCCCTGTTTTAGCGATAACACTTTAAATCGAAATTCGAGAAACCGTGGCGGGAAAAAACAAGCTGCGTGAGAGACGAACGTTAAATCCATCACGGTAGCTCTACGTTCTATCGCGTGCACTACGCAATCTCGAATTTTAAAGGGGAATTCGTGGTATTTCATTAAAGTATATCAAGTTAAATCGAAAATTGATACCCGATATTCGAGGAAGACTCAACGGAACTGTGCGGCGAATCAATCCATCGTGGCTTTTCGTGCCATTAAATTTCGTATTCAACTTGTACGTAATTTATTAAGAACAACGTATACCACTCTCGGAACGAATTCATAATGTCCGAATAGATTCGCTTTAATGAAATGCGATATAATTAGTTTTGAGGGTAATCAAGGAAAATATTTATGTGTCTCTGTGATTCGAAAATTAGAATGTGTATAATGTCAACTCCCCAATTCTGAAAAGTGAGACTTTCAAAAATTGTATTGGATTATACTCTAATTGTACTATATTGTACAACAATGACAAAGAAATTTCGGAAAACTTTCTCACAAGTCCCCACGAGACCCGGGTACTATACTATGAAAACTACAGGCTAGATGGTTCAAAAATGAATATATATTCTTATTAATTTCTTGATTTTTTTAATGTCGTATAATATAGTATACAAATAGAGTAAAATACGGTACAAATTTTTAACATTTTCAAAATTGGGGGGCTTCATTATACACGTAGAATTAGATGGGAAACAATAGAGATTCGTCGGGTACATTACCGAGCGTGTCCGAGGAAAATCAGAGTATGGGTAAAACCAAATGAATGCAAAAGTAGTTTTCGCATTGTCGCGTGTGGCACCGAAACTCGTGAGCGCGCGCGGGCTCGCCCGACGGTAATCAACTAGAAACCGAGCGGACATCCGGCGTTCATTCCAGATTGGCTCTCGTTCAATTAGCATACTCGCTTAACGCATTGCCCCACATATTACCCCCGTAGTAACAGAATTTCCGCGCACCATTCCAATTAATTGCAATAAAAACGATATTCAAGGGGGCGGAAGATCCGAGACGCGAGTACGGAAGTGGATTCCGTACCATTTTAATATCGGGAAGAGGAAAACATTTTATTGTCGGGACTCTCTATCGCAAAGACGTGAGACTCTCGCGCATATACGCGAAAGCAGAACAAGTTTTGCGTGAGCGAAACCGTTTTACATCGCAGCTGTTATACATACATATAGCGTGGCTGATTCACTTCGCGAGCTCTCTCTCTCTCTCACTCGCTCCTATCGGTTTTTTGTTATGCACATGCGAGAGCCGCACGAAAGCACTCACTGCGAATCCTCGCGTATCTCGCTATTCACAAATCTATATCCGCATTGGTACAATTTATCCGTCATGTATACACAACGGAGTAGACTGGCGCATTTTTCGGTACCCTTTGATCCCGACGTAGCGCGCGTTCGAAGCCAGCGCGGAATACGTAGTCCCGTATTGCTTATATATTCGAGGAAAGAGCTAGCGCGGCATTATCCGGGATATTTTTCGGGGAAAGAGAGGGAGGGGGTGGGTAAAGCGAGTTGACAATGGTCATAAGTATGGTCCGAGCTATCGCTTAATTAAACGCTCTCGAATCGATTGTGCGAGAGCGTGAGAGCACGCGCGAGCAGTAATTATCGTCAAACGTCCAATAACGCCGGAGAGCTGGAATATCAACTATAATCGCAGACGGTTAGGGGAGTGCACGAGTGAGAGAGAGAGAGAGAGAGGAGGGCTATATAACGCGCCCAGAATCCGAGGCTATACGTAACCTAGCCCTGCACGCGTTTACATATTCGGATGCCGTTAGTTATGCATACTCCGCTTACACGACATCGGAATGTGTCGCGTATTCTCACGATTATGTCCCTCCGTGCATTGTGCCGCGCTGCCCTTTCGTCTCTCCCCCTCCCCCCCC
>NCVS01000527.1:326367-354948 GCA_003055095.1 Goniozus legneri | reverse complement strand
CCCCCCCCCTTCGATACTCTTCCTTTCCCAGTATTTCCCCGATATGCGAATTTTTCTCGTAAACCTGCAACACGGAGAAAAGCATTTCGCGTCGTTCGTGTATCCGAGTCGGAATTGTACGTTCTCGAAAAGAGCGAGCTGACAAGTTTAGAGGAATACGAGGGGGAGAGAGATAGAGCGCAAAGTTCCGACTATCCTCTGATTGGTCAATAACGATTTCCCGGGTATATAAATGTCTTCGCGTGGGTACAGAGAGGAGCTCTCGAGGTCGGCTCGATTCGGCGAAGAAGAGACACGGTGGGGGGCGAGTGGAGGGCTTTGCCTTTTAATCTTGTAGCTTTGCCCTCTTTTAATCTCGTTCCATCGATCTGCCCCGTCCATCTACGTCCACTGCAATTTCTCCTTTCGTTCGTTCGTTTGTTCGCTCGTCCGTTCGTTCTTTTTTTTTTTTATCTCTATTTTTCCCCTTCCCTTCGTCCATTCTTTTTTTCCGTTTGTCCAGAGCGAAGAAGAGAAACGCGCAAAGACGCACGTCGATGTTATTACTCGTGGAGATCATTCGGCGAGCTAAACCCTCGTTAAGGCAAAACTCGGCAAGTGTATTACACATCGTTCTGCCAAAAGTTCGCGCGAGGGTTCGAAGAAGAAAAAAAAGACACGAACGGAATACGAATCGACCGCGACGAAATCGATTCTGTACTTGCCGGTACTTACGCGTTACAAGCGTACATATTGCTCGCATATTGTGTAATGTACATAGGTAAATATAGCACACCCGTACATAGATATATACAAAGTAAGCCACGGGGTAGAAAAAAATTCTCGTAAATTCGCGGAAAAGCGCGTATACGCGGAGAAGGAGGCGATCCATTACACGATATCTAGAACGTAACGTAAGCCGCTTGTCCTTTACGGTATATGCACATCCATAAGCCACGATCCTGTGTACACGCTCGCGCACACTACCACACACGGCCCACACATACGCTCGCATTTATATGCGCATCGATATAGCCGGGGGTCTTCAATATCGTATACCGAACCGATAGATCGCGGAGTACGAAATCCCCCCACCATCTCTCTTCATGTCGATGGAACATTTAGGCCCATCGGTGCATTAAAACTGAATCTATTATCCGTCAAACGTACTGAAGTAGCATATATACCTACGGTATACTATAGGGCTTCAGCCGATTGTCACGGAAGGCATATAACAAGAGCGATTTAACGGATGACGAAATTTTTTTCTTATGTCATACGATACGGGACTTACCTTATAATAAAAATATTTTCCGTGTTTGTAAGTACGCTCGAACGATACCAAACGGATGACGAAATTTTTTTATGTTATTCGATACGGGATTTATCTTATACGGGATGTACCAGCTGGATCGAATATAATTGATAATGCATATCATTATAAATTCTGAAATTGTAAAAAATATAAATAATGTCAGCAATAAATAATGAAAAAAATAACAATATCCTACATTTTCTAATTCTATTTTCAGAATGGATTATTCGAATTGTTTTTTATTTATACTAATCACTTTTAGATCACATCTTTCAGTTATAATTTCGAAAGCTGGGATTAGATGAATCACTACTTGAATGTATTTGAAATACTGCACTCCAAAATTAAATGGATAAATTAAATTAATTAATAGGTTCCAGAACTAAAAATATACGTATGTCTTAAAATTTCACCATCTATATGCTCTCTCAATCGAATTGCGCCTCTCTGTATAGTGAAAATATTTTCTGTCGCGTTTATCAGTAAGCTCAAACGTTAACATCTCAAGGAAAATGAAATACATCATTCGGCGATAATTTAGCCGCGTTTCGAGAAAAAAAAAATGATTCTCAATTGGTCGATTTATACGAGTCGAGGTGCGGAGTCGGATCGCTCGAGTGGTCGGGAAACTGGCCGTTTCGGGAGCAACTTCGCGCTATTCTCAACGATTCCCGGCGTCGAAAACAGAAGAGACTCCCGGTCTCCTTGGGCTTCCTCGGCCCTCCGTCCGCGCCTCTCGCGGTCGTGGTGCATAAATCAGTTTCAGGGGCTGGCTTGCGGGGAGAACGCAAAAGCGAAACGATAGCGAACGAAAGAGAAAGAGCGAGAGAGAGAGAGAATAACCGAGGTTAGGTAGTCGAGGTGTCGAGGCCGACAGGCCAAAACCGTCAATAAAATGCAAAGACGAAAGGATAGAGGTAAAGATAAGCCAACGGATCCTCGACGAGAGTACTTGGATGCTGAATTCAGCGACGAGGAGTTACCCGAGGGTAAGATTTACGAGAAAAATATTAAAGCCAGTTCTCCCTCGCGCCCCGGCTCTCTCTGCGCTATCCTAGCAGCCGCACTATCGTTCCATAACCTGGACAGGGTTCTCGCGAACACCATTATTCCCCCACTCCTCCACTTCTTTTTCCATTCGAGAATTTCTACGTCTACGACAGACTCCAGTGACGCCTGGCTCCTTATGCGCCAAACTACCCCTAAAATTCGTTTCCTGTTTTCGTTTCGCGACTCCTGAAAACAGCCAGCGTTGGCTGAGCTTCCTCCCTCCTTCTCCCTCCTTCTCTCTCCCTCTCACCCCGTCTAGTTCGCCTGCCATCCTCGATAATTCAAAACATGTGCTTCTCTACGAAAGTTTCCGAATAATAAATTACACGGTGCTTCCTGCTTCTGTGCTTTATCGCATTCTGGAACTTTGTATTAAAGTATAACCTATATATTTCAATAAAATTACGGAAGAAACGACCGAGTAACGATTATATCCGAGATTTTGCGAAAATAAGGGGCACGTAGTACGTTGAAAAATCCAAATGCAATCTGACGCGCGTACGCGGCGCGACGAGTTAAACCGTTTGCGCACGTATCACGGTGCTACGTCCGTCGACTGCGGTCGCGCGGGGGAGAGTTGGAGGGATTTTGCGGAAATGTCAAGCGATCGAGCAAACGTTATCCGTTATGATTATCATCCACTGCCGTGATGGTTCAAGTACGCGTCACTCCATTACATCGTGGGGATGAGTGCGTCTCTTTGAACAAAGCGAACCATCGTAACCATCTTCTCGTAAACCCATCTCATTACACCGTTACCGAATTAATTGCTTCGGGCCTTAATACGTTTCGACGAACCAACAATTCTTCAACATTCGAGTTTTCGGGATGACGCGCAAAGGCGCAATCTCTCTCCTATTCATTGAGTCCCGGCTAGATAATTTTTTACGATCTCTTGCACGTAGACTGCGGCGAAATTGCTCGGTCCAATCGGGGGGCCGAACTTTTGCGCTCTCGCAAAAAAATCTACTCACTGGAACGGAGAATAGAAAAAAAAAATTGAATTCTACCAGCCTCGTCAGAGTCGAGGTTATTTCGTTCATTTTTGTCTTTTTTATTCGCTCGGCCTTTTATACGGATGTACGGCCTGCATCTAACGAAACAATACGCTTCTAATTCTCGCTGCTGCGATATTTTTAAACGCGTTATTTTTTTTTTCTCTATTTACGCCGACCGAAGCTTCGTTTCCATTCTTCAACTTCGATAATTCCAGTAGTTATAACTCGTCATCGTTTGACGATCTCCCCTGAAGGCATCGCATGCCTATTTAGACTGACTATAGACAATACCTTTTCACGATATAACGAATTTCGATTAAGAATCGGTAATGCGCGCGTCGATCCGAATGTGGGACAGTTCGGTCTGGCGACTGAAAGAGAGGAGGCAAAAGAGAGAGGGTAGGGAGAGGGTGAGCTATACCAGGAGGACCACGCGAAAAGAGAGATCGAGCGATATGCATAATACACATTATCGGAAAACGATAAATTATCTCGATGAGTGCTCTCGCGCCATCTCCATTCTCGTTGTGTTTCCTTTTCCGTCGATTTGGTAACTCGTTCGATTTATCGGTCGTATCGGATCGCCGGAGGTAGGTAGCGATGGAAACGCCGCGCGAGGATAAGGACGAGTGGAGGGGGAGAGGGTGTATCGAGTATCGCGAGAGACGGAAAAGGAAAGGTGTGTGCCAGGTCCGATGAAGAGGACGCGCAAAACGTCGACTAGTTGAGGAGCGAAATTGGCGAAAAGCGATAGGGGAGAGAAAAAGCTCGTTTATCGAGACGAAAGAGAGATTCTTTTGGATAAATGCCCTCGATTTACCTCGAATTCCCAAAACTTCTCCCTCCTGGCTCGCCCCTCGGACCAATCGACGTTGGACAAATGATCGACGCGATGATTCGAGAAACTCCACCCTACCTTAAATTCCGACTTATGGTCCATTCGTATCGAATCGTCCAGTACCTCTAACAGATTATTCTCCCCTCAAGTTGTATTCTTAAATCACAAAAACGGTTCCTTTTTTTCAGGCGACGCGGACGCGGAATTTCGCAAAGTGTACAGGCCCGACGAGATTGAAAATCTGGTAAGCTCGTAGGTCGGGAATACACCGATCGGGGTGAAAAATCTGCAGATGTGTTATACTCTCGGCAACGAAACGTAGATTCGGAGCGTAAAGAGGATGACGACACTGAGCGATCTCAGCGAGGGCGATTGGACGGAAGACGCGTTACGAGACATACGCGAGTTCTTCGAGAATCCGAATATCAGCGCGCTGTGCATATACCTCGACGATGGCAAATTGCGGACGAATTTCGGATTTCCGACTACTCCCGTGCCCAGCCTGACTTATTTCGTACGGGAGCCCGACCAGATATTCTACATGACGAATTTTCACGAGACGGTGCTGTGCGGCACGATAAACCTGAGAGTGGAGAATCACATGTTGAGCGTTACTCGCGACATGCTGACGCCGGTGTTCTACAAGATCGATCACTGGCCCGACAGTATCCTTTCGATAGAGTCTCGGTTGAAATTTTAATCCTACTTAGGTCCAGAGTCAATAGGAATTTTAAGAACTTCGAAATACTCAATTTTTTATTAACCAGTTAGCTGCAGCATTTTGCGAAATTAACAACTGAAAAAATATATACAATAAAAAAAATAAAATCATTGCTAATAGTTAACGAATATAACATGAAATATGTACCGTCATTTTTACATATTTAACAAATGCAGCTACCTAGTTAAAAAAAGATTGTCGTATGAGCCCCATCCAAAGTGTTCGAGTTCGAGATAGCTCTAACATTTGAACTCGACGGAACATAGGGAGAGCCGAAATTTTGTTATAAATAAAATTCGAGCGAACGTCCGGTTTAGCAGAAGTGGCGAGGCCGGTAAAGAACGGATTAAGCCCGGCGAACGCCATAGGCGATCTCGAGGATCGCGCACAGTGGCACCCGCTCGACGCGCTTAAGGTCATAACAATCTGACGTGATGACATTACCGTGTGAATTTGCAACTTCGGCCGCAATTCCGTTACCGCAACACGACGAGAACGGACAAACTTTCACCTACCTACCCCCTCCCCCCGCCCCGCTACCCACTACCATTCCTACCTTACGCGAGAGCACGAAGTTATTATTACCATAATTTTCGGCTAAATGCAGTGCGCGCAACTCGGCCGGTAGCGCGCCGGGGTAAATCCCAGCGTCGATGTTTGCCGCGCGAGCGAACGCACGAGCGAGTAGTTGAGGGACACATTGAGAGTGTATGGAGCGAGGTGAAGCACTTTATTATTCCTAACCAAATCGAGCGAGCGAAAGGCGCTAACTAAGCGCTCAGTACTCGGACGAAAATTTCATCGCGAATTGAAGTCGAGAGGTTACCACTGACGTTACGGCGTTTCGCTGTTGGCGCGTTATTGCCGCGGCCAACTTTTGTTGCCGTCCTCGAGGACGATTATTCGCCCGGGCGACGGTCCTGCGAACTCGCCGAATATAACTCTATCGGTTATTATCGAGCTCGCTCGCGACGCGCGTCCCGGGGTAAACGAGAGTGGAAAATTCTGCTCTCGACGTCGAAGACAAACGAGCTCCGTATATCGTTATCTATCCACTTGTCTCTGTCGATCTTCCTTTAACTCCAAGCCACGAGCGCATGCGTGAAAACCGAATTCTACTCGAATCTCGAGACATTCCTCTGCAACTTAACGGACCTCGCGTACAAACTGCTGGGCTTAACCGTGATATATGTACCCAGCGTGGTCAAAGACCTTAAGGCGGCCGAGGTGCTCGCCGATAAGGAGTTGGTCAAGCGACTCGAGAGCGTATTGGGACACTGGGCAACCCAAATCAGGATAGCCCTCGATGACCAGAGCCAAATCACTCCGAAGGAATTGCCCTGCATAGAGGATGAATATCAATTCTGGCTATACCGATGTAAGAACTTTATCCCTCGCCTTGATTAATTCCCTCGTTAACCTTCCATCTACGACGACTATTTCACTTTTATTTCAGACGACAATTTGCGGAATTTGCGAGATCAGCTGGAGGAGGACGAGGTCGATCGGTTGATACAGATACTGATCGGTTCGAGGTCGATCGCCACCCGTCAATTTTTCGCGCTCAAGGAAGAACTCGAAGAGAAAATTAGAGAATCTAGGAGCAATATCGATATTTTGAGCCTTCTCATAGAGCCCACGATGGAATTGTACAGATACACCGCTCCGATGCAGTTATTGCCCGAGATGCCAATCATAATACGTCTCATTCGGCAAATCTGGCTCGATTCGAAATATTTCAACACTTCCGAGCGCATTTCGAATTTGTTTAAAGCCGTGAGCAATCAAATTATCTGGATTCTCAAGAATTTCATCAATCTCCGCGAGATCTTCGCCGGCAGAACGAGGTCCGGAATGCAGTTGATCAATAACTGCGTGAAAACCTGCAAGGATTATAGGATCCTTTTTAATCAGGTTAGCGAAACTGAATTTTATCGATAAAAGAAATCTCGTTGTACGTCGTATCGCGGGGCATTGGAAAGACAATCGCGGGGTTGTTTGTCTTATGAATGCGAAACGTGTGTCTGGTGGTACGAGAGGGGCCAAAGAGGGAGAACGAATAAGCGGGATCGTTGAGAAGGGCGTCGTCACGGCGGCGAGAACAACTTTCCAAGTTGGGAACGGACGCAATAACACCGACTTAGGCTCCTCCCGTGTGGGCAGATAAGCACACGACACGAATGGGGAATTGGGAAACGGCGTAATACGTCGTCGTTTTCCTCCTGCCATTTCCTACTTCCGTTATCGAGTCGCTGTGGGACGCTTTGAGTCGCGCACCCGGAAGGGTCTGAACCGCCGCGCCCGCTGCTTTTGACTCTTCTTTGAAACTGGGACTCGAAACAGGAATGCTCTTGACGCGGTAAAGAATAAAATGAAGCTCTTGGGGAGTTGGGACGCGCGCGCACGCGACAAGAGAAAGACCCCGCTGTGGAAAACTGAGAAAATCTCAAACGATAACGCTCCTTTAATAATGTCGAGATAAGAAAATTATAGAAATTTCAGCGAGGAATGGGAAACACGCGAAAGATTATTTTAATTTGTTTCGCGATTAATCGCATCAACGATGCATCTCGCCCGAATAGTTTTCACCGAGAACGAAACGTCCGAAACGAGATTGCTTGTAACTGAATTAAACTTTACGGAAGTGTTAAAATTTTTGTAGATGGTCGAAAGTTTGACCGTACAACCGAGAAAAGAGCCCACTCAGGAAAACGAATGGCAGTTAGACTCTGAGATTATATTTCAGCACATTGACGTTTTTGTAATACGATGTCAAGACGTGCTCGAAATTTGCCAAGGGATGATCGACTTTGCGAGGTAATATTCATCGGAATATAGGTATGATTCGATTTGCATTTTCCGTTCAACTTGTTTTTGTTAGAATGGACGAAACGACTGTAATAGCAGAACCGAAATTCGGTGGTTCGAAGTACGAGGAGTATAACAGAATTTGTCATAAGGTCGAAAGAATGTTTATTCTGGCGTTGAAACACGTTGAAAGACAAAGTGCAAAAATTTTCGACGTCACCGACACCAGCTGGCGTAACGAGATGGCAAACTTCCGCAGCGAAATCAACATTCTCGAAACTATAATCGAAAACCTCATCGTCGATGTTTTTATACATGTGAATAATGTCTTCGAGGGGGTAGAGAAACTCTACGGATTCCACAATTACCTGAATCGACTAAGTTTAATAGGGCTACTCGAAACGCAAACTGAAAAGGTAAGAAGAAACTTGAAGTGCTGTTGTTGGAGGGTCTTGTTGAGTTGAATTTATGTATCAATTAAAATGCGTCAACATTATCTTTGCGAAGACGAAACACTCTAACGTAACCTCATTACCGTCGATCGAATATACAAATATTTTCTTTAATAAATGGTTTATCAAATTCGTTTTCTCGAAGATCTGGAAGGTGTTCGAGGATAAAATACAACAGACGAAACAGGAGATAGCGAACGAGAGGAACGAATATTCCGTGATGACTCCATATTACGCCGGCAGGGCGCTGAATTTCTGGCTAAAATCGAGGTATCTGCGAGCACACCGAATTATATTGGAAGAGGCGAGGTGGATGCCCTATTGCGGAATAAGCGACGACGTACGCACGCAGCACAGTCTAATCGCGAGATCGATCGACGAACTAATTGCGGACTTTTATCACAAATGGGTGTACGATATTGGCGATAATCCCTCGAATCGTCTAGATCGTTATCTGATGCGTCGTAGCGAACGTAAGCCCGGTTTGATCGAGTGCAACATCGATCCGGCTATTCTGAATTTGTGCCGAGAGGCCGGCTATTGGATCAAATTGGAGTACGATTTGCCTATACACGCGAGGATAATATATGCCAAGTCGGATACGCTCTTCTACGTTTACGAGAGCGTGTTGACTGTCGCTATAGCTTACAACAGGATCGTCGAAGGTAAGACCTGGTCTTCCGCTTTTTATTCTCTCTGCGGAATCATTCGTCGTTTCTTCGAAAGAAGCAACAGGCCGTGGTCTTTGATTTATATCGTTTAACAAGACAACTTATCCAACGCCCATTCCCTTACACTTAGTTCCGTTAAAGTTACTTTGCAGTTAGCTAAGATTTAATTCACTAACTAGTTTCAACGAGTGAGATAATTCTCTCTACGCGTCGTCCTCACGCAATTTAAACCTCTAATAAAATATTGCTCTTTCGCGAAACAGTTGAAAAAGTTGATGAAACTAGAGGCACTGATGAGTTTGCCGTGTATCTCGAAGAAAATGATTAATTTTTCAGCCTTATCTAGCACGGAACGTGCTCTCTTTCGCGATTTAATCAGAGAACTTGATCGTAAAATCAATCCTGGTTTAAGCAAACTGACGTGGAACGCGGAGTACATAGACGCGTATATCGAAGATTGCTTCAAGGAAACAACAAAGGTAGGGAATTCGTAATTTTTTAACCGCAATCCCTCCAACTCCCCTCGCAATTTAAGATTCAGGAATTTCAAGACACGTACAAAAAAGCAAATACGAATATAAGGAAAATTTGCGAGGAAATTTGCAACAGCCCTATGATCAAGATAAAGCCTAACTACGAATACACATTGCTGGAACTTGAACGGGAGTTACTCGAAGCTAGGTGAGGCTGGAGCTCGCAGTTGTAATTTTAGAGACGTGGCTGCGCCTCGGGCTAGTCACGTACGATCGATTGAACTTTCTCGCTTTCCAGGGATACGGTCGTCGAAGTCATCACTCGTAACTACAATATGGTGATCGAGTACATACTCGTGGTTTACGAGGGATTCGAGGACACCATATCCGACGTATGTATATTTCTCATCGAATCGCCAACTCGCGTAATTAACCAGTGATTGTACAATTCAATTCGTTAACGTTATCGCTCATTTCGTTATTGAATTTAATCGCCATTTCGTCTTATATCGCCCAGCGATACTACTTCCGCATTATTTGTCTTATCTTAATTGATAACAAGAGCAATAATACAATTCCGACGAAGCAGAGTGTTTTCATAACCCATTCGCTTTACGATATGCTTCATCGTGACGTGACTACCATCCCGCTCACGTAGCCGCTCGATTAATCCGAGAAGTTTCTAAAACTCGTGTTACACAAACCGTATATTTGTCCCGGCATAATCGTAAAAACTACTATACCCACTGCTCTTTCTCAGTGGCTTCTTTTCTGAACCGCGGAAAGATAATAAAACTTTGCAATTCCTTTTAGAACCTAACAGAGTGGAACATCTATCTGAAAAATCTTGATACGTTATTGGAAGAGGCCTTGAAGCAGTGTCTCAAACACTCCCTCGGTAATCTTTACGAAGCTCTTCGCGGATACGAATTGACATCACCTGCGCCTTTTATTTCGATACACGCAGATTTGATCGACAACAAAGTTAGCGAGCTAGTGTTTTTGAGAATTTAATAAGCAGTTTGAATAACTTTCGTCGATTAACTTTTTATTAGTTGGATTTTCAACCCTCGTTATCCGAGATCACGGACTTAATGAATAGCACAATGAGCGATCTGTTAAATCAAATCAAAGGATTTCGACGTCTGCCAGAAAAATTCCGCGCGACCGATCAAATTATCGATCCATATTGGAAAGTTTGCGCTGATTATGCGGACATTATAAATTTACAAGAATGTATTAGTACCGGTAAATCAACTTTTATTTTATAAATATTCTTCTCTCGAATCAATGTTTAAGGGACTTTTTTAATTCAGAGGTGCAGTTCTGTTTCAATGAACTAGAAATTTACAGAAAAATGTGGGACCCGTTCAAAGACATTTGGATAATAAATAAAGAAATTTATTTCCGTAGGTAAGCTCATCGAATGACCATTTTACCGAAAAAATATTCCTCTATATAATATAACGAATGTGACTGTTCGTACCGAATGATGTATGTTATTTTCCATTCCAATATTCAGATTTCTGAACCTCAACCCAAAGGTTGTATCTTTCATAACCGAAATCGATAAATATACAGACGAAATAGAAAAAGTTATGCAGCTTGATGCTGTGACGACAGTACATTTCCTCGCGATTCACTCGGATCATTTGAAAAATGCAATAATCGAACGATGCGAGGACTGGAAAGAAAGATTCGTAACATCGCTGTTGCAGCTAACCGAGAAAAAAATGGACGATTTCTACGACTACATAAAGGAAAATACTAGCGCGTGAGTATCAGCGGAAAGTTATTCGAAGTAACGCAATAAAATTTCCATCGGCGATCCAGCTACTCGAAATAATATTCTTTCAACGAGATTACCATTAATGAAAACTCAGGTACGTCCGTCCCGACCCGTAATAACATTCTCATTTTGCTTTCTTGAAATTCCATGCAGAGGAAAATCTCTGACGTAGTCCATAAGAATATGAATTGCAACATTGAAGCTACCGTGGGCGAGCTATATCCGCGCACCGCTCGTCACTCACCGTACCGTTTTATCACTCCGCATCTGAAATTTCGCTTCTATGAACTCAAATTCCTGCATGTGAATCGTCCGCGAATGTTTTGAGCGGGTCCGATTGTACTCGTGCCACGAATAACTCATATCCCCCTACCCCTTGCACCCCCTCCCCTCGCCACCCATTCCCCTTCGCGTCGCGAAACTTCATTTTCGTGCGAGAGCGTGTTATTACCGGCTCGAGATATAATACAAATTTCACATTGTTAAACGCGTGTAAACCGTATTCGAGAAAAGTGACTTTATTAAAACGATAAATTCGTGCGCGGACGGTGAAAACTCGCGACACGTGTAATTCGGCGTTTACGGTCAAATTCTCGTCGGAAAAATGCCCGGGAGAAATTTTCATCGTGTATTTCGTCTTAGCCCCGCGAAAAATTTTCCAAGAACCTCACGTAAATTCATTCGTTTGCAGAATAACGAAGGAACCGACGGATCTCGTCAGTATGCAATTCGCGTTGCATTTGTTCGAGAGGCTCACCGCTGAGATTCCGGTGAAGGAAGCCGAATTCCCCGCGATTCAGGAGCAATACGAGACTCTGGGTAAATCTTTAAACGTTTCATTGTCGTGGAAAATTGCGAGTATAGATAGCGCAAGGGTTACGGCTTATTTGCCGTGCAAAACGACCGCTGATGTTTATCTCTACCTCTTTTACATACGCAATTTCGTCTCGTCTTTTTAGCAAATAACGCTCCATCGAATATAATTAACCCTCCGATAGACTCGAGATATTCATTTTCGCATTACATACAAATTACAAATGCAATTTCAGAGATGTACGAAGTACCATTAAACTTTGAATTCAGAAGGAAGTTCAAGGATATCGATCGAACCTGGAGAGCTTACTTGGAACTTCTCGCAGCGACGAAAGTGTTTTTAGCTGAGAAAAAGGTGAAACTGATCAGTGTTGTGTCTTCGAACAAGACAAGTATTCTTACAAACTCGTGTTTGATATACCTCTTTAGGAAGAATTTAAAAACATGCTGCTCAACGACACGAACGTCTTCAGCAATGATATTTTGTCTCTGATTCGTAAATTTTGGGACACCGGACCATTTTCGTCGGAATGGACCGCAGATGGTAAAACTAACGAACGCGTTGAGAAAGCTAGACTAAAAACGAAAATGAATCCGATCTCTAGACGCCCTCCAGTGGTTGATGTTTTTCAAAAATGAAATACAGACCTTGAGGAACAGGGAGGAAATGCTAGGGACGCAACTCAAGGTTTTTGGAATAAGTCCACCGGATACCCTGGAACTCACCCAACTCGAGAAGGTTTATCGAGTTTACTATTCCCGTGCAAAATTTATAATCAATTACATTTTTCGATAACGCGAACGATGTACGGTACACTCGGTATATACTCGCGATTCTAAAGCATTTTTACGAAGGATTGCGCAGCCATCGAGCTGGTGTGGAAACTCGTCGAGGAATGGAACGAGGCGTGGGAACGGTATAAAACATCAAACTTTTGGACGATAGAAATGGATGAAATGGATGTTACAGCGAATGCTCTCTTTCGAAAGCTCACGCTGCTTTGTAAGGAGTTAAGAGAAAAGAATTGGCAAATTCTCGAAGCTACGAGGTTCGCGCGCGATAAACATAAAGATAAGAAATAATGTGTCTCGACGAAATTTCATTTCGATGCTCAATTTTTGCAGAATAAGAGTCGATAAATTTAAACGAACGTTACCGCTTATAACCGATCTGAAAAATTCAGCGATGAGGGATCGTCACTGGGCTCAAGTGAAAGAAGTCGTTGGAAAGGATTTCGATCAGACTTCCGAGAATTTCACTTTGAATGAGATAATGGCCTTGGAAATGCAAAAATATGCCAAAGAGATTAGCGAAATTTCCAATGCCGCCACGATGGAATTGAACATCGAGCTCGTGAGAAACTTTCGTAACCTCGTTATATAATATAAATATAATTAAATATAAAACATGTTCGCAGGGTATTGAACATATAAAAGAAGCTTGGAGCAAAGTGATCTTGGAATTCACTCCCTACAAGGACAAAGGAGTATATAAACTCAAGGCTACCGACGACATACTGCAAACGATAGAAGACAACATGATACAATTGTCATCCATGAAAACTACAAAGTACATCGAAACTTTTTTTTCTTGCATAAACCGTTATTTTACAAAAAAATATACAATTAAAAAAAATTCAGATTCGTCGAACCTTTCATCGAGGAAGTCGACTATTGGGAACGAACTTTATCGCATGTTGGAGAAGTTATCGAAGCAACTCTGATGGTCCAGCGCGACTACACTTACATGGACAGTATTTTCAACACCGAAGATGTTAGGAAACAACTTCCGCGCGAGACTAGTACATTTGACAAAATAAGCTCCACGCTAGCGAAGATAACATCTGGAATGTATAAGCGTCAGTTCGTATTAGACGCTACGAAGGATCCACGTTAGCACGGCCGAATAATTAATTTTTTTAATTGCTCCCTAATCTGTTATTCCATTCTTTATGCTGTTTCCAAATCCTTCCGCAGCCGGCTTGCTGAATGTTCTGAACGAACTTCACGATAAGTTGGAGGTTATACAACGGTCCCTCGAACAATACCTAGAGACCAAAAGACACGTGTTTCCGAGATTCTACTTCATCTCTAACGACGATCTACTTGAGATCCTAGCAAACTCCAAGAAACCCGATCTCATACAGCCGCACGTGAAGAAACTTTTCGGCTATATCAAGTTCCTGAAATTCGGCAGGGTATTATCTTAGTTCAAATTGTATACCGGGATAAGCTAAAACCTCGCTTTGACATATACGCCCGAAGTTGCCGAAAAATCTCGGGCGGACGCGTTTCCCCGCTCTCCCAATTACCTCCTACATCAGTTTCCTTTCCTAATACTCGCAGTCGATCGGCGGTAGAAGCCTGGTCGAGGCTATGATATCGGACGAGGGTGAAATCGTGGAGTTTCAAAAGTTTGTTATACTGGAAGGTCAAGTGGAGCAATGGCTGAACGCTATCGGTGAGTGGTCGTACCAATACACGTTGATGTACGCAGATCGCGAAATTAATACGAAACATTTAGAGGAGATGATGCACATTACGCTGAGAGGCAAGTTGAGGGAGTGCCAGTCTGTGCTGCGAAAAACACCGAGCAAACGCGACAGGTGGGTGAAGGAGTGGCCGGGCCAGCCGGGAATCACGGCGATTCAAATCCAATGGACTACGGACTCGAGCCGGGCTCTGCGCCATTGCAAGTCAGTGCAAACGTAATATTTTCTCTTTGAATTTCGAAGGAGAGCTCTGGGGCTCTCTCGCTCTCCTCGGGTAAATCGAAACGGTATCGAGACCTAACCGGGTCCGAAACTGAGGAGCGAACTTTCGCCGGGATGGAGTGAGAAACACCGGAAACGGGGGAAATAGAGCGAGGTGACGCTCGACGGCCGAGGGGAGAGAGACACGGTAACTCTAATAAGAGGAATTTTGCATATTCTACCCCCCCCCCCCCTGCTTCAGCCAGAACGCCACCCAGGACGTACCCTTCTACTCGTTTGCATATACTAGCCGTACTACGAATAATTTAACCCACACCAACCGGGCATCCACCTACCGAATAAAATCCCTCCATCGCAGGACCTGTAAAGCGTCCGCTTCATCCCCTCTCAACCCCCCCCCCCTCCTCTGCCCCCTCGCCACCTTCCTCTCTCTCTATATTCCCCCGATTCTCGTCTGTATTCTCGTCCGTTGCTCGGAGCTACTCGAAAGAGGGATATCGTTGGCTGTACATACACTTTACGAACTACTTGAATCCTTTTCGAGCCATGTAATAGCATTTGCAAATTCCCCCGAAGAAAAAGTAACGTTCTCGCGTACGCGGAGCGGACTAAAGGAGATTGTTTCGTCGTTCCACGAAATATATATTTATATATAGACGAGACGCGTTCCTATCTCTTACCCGCAATCGCTACTCGATTGAAATTTTCATACTTAAGGGGATCGAGGAATGTTTATGCATACGATCCACCCTCGACTGCATTAGAGACTCGCTTATGAAAAATCATATTTCACGTTGACGCGTTAGTTTTTTTTTCCTTTTTTTTAACATTCGCTTTTTATCGATTCGTCGTCCGGCGATATCTGAATATTAAAAAAATGTATATAAGTACAAATATTTGCATTCGCTATAATTAAATATTTCATATGCATCGACATATACGTATGTATATTATTCTACTTCACTCTCACGTTTCGAACATTCGATAACCAAGCAACGAACGTTTTACAGAATATAAAATAGTTTTTTTTTTGGCAATTGCCGTATCGGCGAATGCACCGCGAGAAACTGGGCGTATCGCGGTATCGAGGCTGTGTAAACGAACATTCTTATCCTTTGCCCGAGAACTGAAATTCCTTTCTAATCTAACACCGTGAGCGCCCAGGAAGAAAACGCAATCCCCCGTTTCTCGCGGCAATCGATGCGACCCCCCGCGCGAGCTCGCGCGCGCGTTCTCACCCGTCCACGACGGCAGCAAACGTAATCAGGTCGTTCTCTTATTCCCGCTCCGGCAGATTAGCGAAATCCAAGAAACCACTGAGGAAAGCGAAAAAACGTCAAAACGAAGCCCTGGCTGCCTATTCAGCCGCCATTCGAGGCAATCTCAGTCCCCTGCAGCGCTTGAAATTCAAAGCCGTGATTGTCATCGAAATTCACGCTCGGGACGTAATCGAGAGATTGTACAAGCTCGGTAAGGGGGGGGGGGGTAGACAGGGGGGTGAATTGGCTTCGGAAAATTCAGCCGCGAGGAAGACAGAAAAATCGGTTTGAATAATTTTTCGCGAATAAAATTGTACAAAATTTTGCCGACGCAATTTTCAAGGTAACCTCGACGAGAACTCGTTCGACTGGCTGTCGCAGCTGAGGTTCTACTGGGATAACGAAATCGACGACTGCGTCATACGGCAGACGAACACACGCTTCGTTTACGGCTATGAATATCTCGGATGCTCCGACCGCCTAGTAATAACGCCCCTAACCGACAGGTAAAACGAGAACAACTTGTTTACGGATAATTCGATTTAACGGTGCTCGTTCCCTACTTCGCTCGCGGGAAACTCGTTCGTCGATAACTCATCGTGACGTCGCGCGAACCTATCCCTTTGTGAATCGCGAAATCGCTGTAAACTGGCTTGAAAGCTCGCGGAGGAAGGAAGAGAGAAAAAGAGTGGGAGGGAGAGGCAAGGGGTAGGGATGGCGGCCAAAAGTATGCGTTGCATACATCACTCGCGGGTGGGAAGAGGTTACTTACCGTACACGGGTGAAACGGTTTGCAATCTCATTGGCACCAGCGAACGCTCTTCCAGCGTGAGCGGCATAGTTTGCGTGGTATAACGTCAAAGTCGACGGTACACGGAAAATAGTGGTGGGCTAGGATGCGAGAGGGGTGGAGGTGGGGGAGCGGGGCTGGAGTGGTGAGTGCCGGGGTCAAAGTTAGTGGCAGCCGGAATCTACGACGATACTTAACGTAGTATCGATTTAATCGCGATAAAAGGGTACCGGCCCCCGAGAGCGACTAATTTATAGACAGGGCCGGCAACGTCGATACATTAGTTTCGACCCCCCCCCCCCCACCACTCTTCCGCCCCTACCGCGCTTCTTTTTCCATCCCCTTAAATCTCCTATAAACGCGGTCTTGAGAATTTGTCTTGCGGAAAGCGGAACGCGACGCGAACAGCGTTACTATGGAGAAACTACGAGTTTTCGGCGCTTCATCCCTCCAGTTAGATGGATTAAATTGCAAATGCCGCGCGGCTATGAGTACATAACGTACAAGGTGTCCGAGAATTCGCGCTTTTTCTTGAGACGTTGCATAGACGGCAAACTCGTAAAAACAAAAAAAACTTCTTTATTCTCATCGCTCTATTGATCGAAACAAATTACGCCGTGACTCTCGACGTTAACGCGAAATGGAACCTCTAAACGCGAATTTCGGAGATTAATTAATTGTACAAATTTAATTACGGTCGTTCCGAGACACCCTCTATATATACACGCGCATATATAGACGACGTCCGAGTCGTGGCGAAAGTCTTCGCGAAACTTACTCCGTCAGAGTCCCGTCCCGAACTCCGAGATGGTGGAAATTACCATGTTCGAGATTGGTCCGTGATTTACTGCGAATCAAGTAGCCTGTATTCATTGTAAATTTCCTCAAATATATATGTATACATAGGTGTTACATTACGTTAACGACCGCGCTCCATCTATACCGCGGTGGGAGTCCCAAGGGGCCGGCCGGCACCGGCAAGACGGAAACCGTAAAAGACCTCGGCAAGGCGCTGGGCTTCAATGTCATCGTCCAAAATTGCTCTGAGGGATTGGATTATAAGAGCATGGGCAGATTGTTCTCGGGTCTCGCTCAATCCGGCGCCTGGGGTTGCTTCGACGAGTTTAATCGGTTGAGAGAAAATTTTTTCTTACCCAACTGAGATTAACCGCTCCAAAATACAATTACGTCTTTCGTACAGAATTAACGTCGAAGTGTTATCGGTGGTGGCTCAACAGATACTGTCCATACTGACCGCTCTAGCTCGCAGACTCAGCCGATTCGTTTTCGAGGGAAGCGAAATATCGCTCGTGGGCACGTGCGGCGTATTCATCACTATGAATCCGGGATACGCTGGACGCACGGAATTGCCCGATAATCTGAAGTCCATGTTTCGGCCGATATCGATGATGGTGCCCGACAGCAGCATGATCGCCGAGATCAGTCTGTTTGGCGAGGGCTTCGATAATACTCGCGTTCTCGCCAGAAAGGTGCTCCATTCCTGACACATTTTTTTTTCTTGTTCGCAATTAACCCAGTTTTTATTTCGCAGATCTTCGCCCTGTACAGCTTGGCGCAGCAGCAACTGAGCAAACAATACCACTACGATTTCGGCTTGCGAGGAATCGTTACCTTGACGAGATACGCCGGCAAAAAGAAACGTCTATATCCGAACCTACCCGACGAAGAGGTACGAGATAAGATTAGAGCGTGTAACAGTACCTAACGATCTTTCATCGCGTAATAAAAGGTCATTCTTCTTGCGATGAGAGACATGAACAATACGAAACTTACCTCGGACGACTTGCCCCTCTTCATCGGCATCATGTCGGATCTATTTCCCGGTGTAGACGTGCCGACGATCGATTACAGCGAGTTTACCGTTTACGTAACGCGCGCGGCCGAGAAAATGAAGATTCAGGTGAGCGGAGAAGAATTTTCGCTAAACGATCGAGCTCCGAAATCTCGAGAACCGAGACGAAACTCTCGCGTGATTAACCCTACTCGTGCTCAACGACGCACTCGTGTTTTCTCGCAGCCGGTTAAACTGATATTGACGAAGGTCCTCGAGCTGCACGAAACAAAAGTATCGCGACACTCGACGATGATAGTGGGCGAGTCGAACACGGCGAAGAGCGTCGTGTGGAAGATACTCGCGAGCGCACTGACGGCCATGAGACACGACGACAAACCCGGCTTCAATGTCGTTCACGTATATCCGATAAATCCCAAGGCGTTGAGCCTCGGCGAACTGTACGGCGAGTATAATCTCTCGACGGGCGAGTGGCTCGACGGCGTGATACCGTCCATCATGCGAAAGACATGCTCCGGTAAAACACGTGTCCATACACACCTCTTTTTATTCCTCTAGTCTCTCTTCTTTTTCCTTCTCTTTCTTCTTCCGCCCTGCTCCACTATTTTCTCGTAAATTCATTCGGGAACTCCGCTCAGACACAAGCCCCGATCAAAAGTGGATACTCTTCGACGGACCGGTCGACGCTGTCTGGATCGAAAATATGAACAGCGTTATGGACGACAATAAGGTGACATTTCTCTCTACTCTCGCTTTTCTCTCGCTCCTGTACGACATCGTATTCTCGAACAGCTGTTGACTCTGATAAACAACGAGCGTATCAAGATGCCAGAACAGGTCTCGCTGTTGTTCGAAGTCCTGGATTTGGCTACTGCATCCCCGGCCACCGTGTCCAGAGCAGGTATAGTTTACAACGACTACAAAGATCTCGGCTGGCGGCCCTACGTCACTTCGTGGCTTCGCAAATTCACCGACACACCGGAATTCTTGGAGGAGGTGAGTTCTTCAGTTGCCCGAGATGAAATTTTAATTCTGGCGTGAATCTTGAAATCTGTTTTTCTTTGAACCTTTGTAAAGCCGACATAAAGATAAGTCCAATTTAGTTCTACATATTCCTTTGTAGAGGAAATGCCCAGGTCGAAAAATTAGACTCGACTTCAATGTGAATATCTTGTTTAGCTTGGTTTCAACACGAGATAGCTACTATTTTTAGACTTTAAAATTTAATTCCCATAAAACTTTTCGTATTAAAGCGCATTTGAATTTCCGAAAATTCAGACCAGAATTGAGATTTCGACCAATGTACAATTCAATTTTATTAACTTGCGAATCACTACGGCTACCACTTCCGAATCTCAGATGGACGAGCTGTTCGAACGTTACGTAGACGTTACCCTCGAATTCGTACGTAACAAGTGCGTGCAACCGGTGCCGGTGTCTGAACTTCACGCGGTCCAATCACTCTGCAAACTTTTGGAAACCCTCGCAACGCCGGAGAACGGTGTGAAACTAACCGAAGATCGTGACGCTTACTCCACGATATGTCGATTATGGTTTATCTTCTGGTACGCGACTCGATCTACCCCGCATCCTCATTTTTCGTTGTCGGGCTTATCGGCTATACTTTGCGTTAAATCTCGTGCGTTATTGCCGCGTAAAAAAGTATTCGTAGCGACGCTTAAGCCGGATGAGATTATAGAGAAAATCTTTCGTAACAGCCCGAAGAAAGGGAAATATTGTACGTAGATCAAGAATTTTCAACTGATTTTTACTCGAGAGGCATTAACGTTATCTCGATGCCGCGTACACGATTTCGAATATCTCTTGGAAGACGCGGAATAGAAATTCGCTCTTGGCGGGAGACGAGACGTTTCGTTTCCGAGCCATTGATCGTGTGACGTAAAAAGACCGCGCGTATTAGCATTTCAAATTCGTATTAGTCGCGCGACCGTCCCTGTCTACCCCAATTTTCCTATTCTCCTCTTAATTATGGATACGAATCAGAGATCCTAATGAATTAAACCGTGTTACATGGTATCGCGCGAACGCCTTAACTATATTCAGATTAATTCGAGCTAGTCTCCCGAACGATATATATACATTCTCGCGCACGTTGCAGTATGATATGGTCACTCTGTTCCTCGGTTAACGAAGAGGGTCGTCAAAAGGTGGATAATTTCATAAGGGAAATGGAAGGCTCGTTTCCCCTGCGGGACACGGTGTACGAGTATTACGTAGACATGCGCCAGCGTAGCTACGTCTCTTGGGAAGAGAGATTATCACAGGCCTGGAAATTTCAGCCTGGGTAAGGTGTTAAAAAAAAAAATCAAATTGCTCGCGCCGAGCGGACACTGTTGATAAAATAAATACTTTTTTTCCCCCCTCGAAATGAAATAGTTTCGAGGTAAAATGGAATATATATGAAATATATATATATGTGTGTGTCAGGGCGAAATTTCGTTTATACGTTTTGTAATTGCATTTAAATGCGAACGACTGGAAAACGGTCGTTCTATCGCATTCGCAGAACGCCGTTTCACGAAATAATCGTGCCAACGGTCGACACGGCAAGGTACAATTGCATCGTGAGTGCGCTGTTACAAAGAGGACATCCAGTGCTCTTGGTCGGTCCATCCGGTGCCGGAAAGTCGTTATCCGCTCGTTCCGTCCTTGATGAGTTGGATCACGCGAGATATACGATTTTGACAATAAATATGTCGGCGATAACCACTTCCCAGAATGTTCAGGTAAAAGTCTCCCGGTATTTACACGCGAGGAATAATTCAACTCCGCGCCGGCGTAATTTCGGCCTCGGCGATTAATAGTCCGCTAAAACGCACTCCGCGATCCATCCGTGGTATTTAATGTTTCGTGTAATGTCGTTCTAAATTTCAGAGCTCGGTCGAAAGTAGGTTGGAAAAGCGCACCAAGGGGGTCTATATACCCGTGGGCGGTAAAACGATGATTACATTCATGGACGATTTCAACATGCCGATGAAAGGCACTTACGGCGCTCAACCGCCGCTCGAGCTGATTCGCCAGTGGATCGAATACGGATTTTGGTTAGTTGGCGGCGATACGAGAATGTTTTTTTCCCTCCCACGTTAAGAATTTTAATTACCCCGCTCAGGTACGACCGTCAGAAGCAGCAGAGAGTTTACGTTCGAGGTATGCAACTACTCACGGCTATGGGATTACCGGGTGGTGGTCGCAACGATATTACCAATCGATTGCTCACCAAGTTTAACCTCATTAATATGACTTACCCGGTCGAGAAGCAAATCCTCAAGATCTATGGTACGATGTTAAACCAACATTTAGCCGAGTTTCATCCCGAGGTAAAGAGTATCGGTAAGTGAATTTTGTTTAACTATTCCCGTCCGATAAATGGCAACTTTGTAAATCGATTTCCCTCCCTCAGCGAGTCAAGTGACGGCTTGCACGGTCGAATTGTACAACCAAGTAATTCTCAATTTGCTACCAACTCCGGCAAAAACGCATTACCTATTCAATCTGAGAGATATTTCACGGGTAAGAAACAACAGTCGACTCTCCAAATAAAATGCGGATTACTCGTGAAACGAGACGAAATAAATTTGATTTCTCGCAGATCTATCAAGGGCTGCTTCGGAGCAACAAAGATTACCAGTATTCGATCAACACATTTCTGCGTCTCTGGATTCACGAAACGTTTCAAATATTCTGCGGCCGTTTGATAGACAATAAGTGAGGGAGCCGGATTTTCCGTCCTCTACTCGGACGGACGGACGAGAAACTCGCTGATCCCAGCGAGTCCGTAGACCTTTATCGCGAAGATTGACGCGTCGATTTCTCTTTTCAGGGACAGGGAATGGTTCGTAAGTCATCTGAATGACCAGCTTGGGAAGCACTTCGAACTGACCTTCCATAACGTATGTCCCGAGAAAAGGTGTCCCCTGTACGGTGAGACGATTTTTATCGCGAGCAGACGAAACCGTCCTCGCAAGTTATTCCAATTTGCTACGTCCTTTCCGTGCTCGACGTTGTAACGAAGCTTATAAGAAAAAAAAACTGACGCGAATTCTCGAGAACGTCGTCATTGAAACTGTCTCCGTAAAAATTTTATTCTTATTAAAATAAATTTTACGTAGGAAATTTCATGAACACGTGGAGCATCTACGAGGATCTGAAAGACGTCGCCGCTGTGAGGCGTCATTTGGAGAAACGATTGGCGGAGTACAATCAGAGCTCCGGCGCCGTACATCTCGATCTGATATTCTTCCAGGACGCCATAGAGCATTTGTGTCGTATCACTCGAGTCATATCCGAGGTATACGTCGAAAACTTTTCCGATCTGCGAATTTTTTTTCTAACGAATTTGCATCGCAGCCTCGGGGAAATTTGCTGTTAGTCGGGATCGGAGGAAACGGCAGAAGGTCCCTCTCGCGTTTCGGAAGCTACATGTGCTATCTCAATATTTTCCAAATCACTATCACGAGGCACTACAGAATGGCTGAGTTTTGCGAGGATTTAAAGACGCTGTACGCCGCGACGGGGATTAAGAACGAGCCGACGAGTTTCCTCTTCAGCGATGGTCAAGTGGTTGAAGAGGAGCTACTCGAGATCGTCAATAATATGCTGAGTACCGGGGAGGTAGCCAATCTCTATAAGCCCGACGAGATGGAGGACGTGAGTAACCAGCGGATTAACTTTGAAAAATGTTTAAGTCTCGTTTATACAAATATTCGCCTTTGAATTTTCTTTAATCGCCAGAAAATACTCGACCGAGAGGTTCGGAGACAATTTATTATTTTTTCGTTTTTTTCTCACTACTTATAAAACTATAAAATACCGTACAAATTTTCTGACTCGTGCAATAACAGCGGAATAAAGAACTAAATCTTGTTTGTCTTGATTCGAAGGGAGAGAGAAATGTGCCCCTAGGGCAATGTCATATTGCGTACAATAGGATTAAGGATGTTCCTAGGGTTTTTATTGAACGGTCTCCCGAGTGGAAAGTTCGAAAATATGTCGATAAAATACACACGCCACGATACCGTTTTGACGAAATGAAAAAAGAACTTCATATCGGCGCCTGAACTTTGCGTGTCGGACGATCGGGAAATTTTTCCAGCCGACCTTTTGGCGCGACACAGTCTCATACCTACTGACGTTATTCTCGCGCTGTATCGCAGATTAAAAATCGTCTATCAAAGGAGGCAAAGAGGGCTGGAAAGGAGCCAACCACCGAAGCAATCTACGAGTTCATGATCGAGCGCGCGCGCTCGAACATGCACCTGATTTTGAGTATGAATCCGATCGGCGACGCCTTCAGGACCAGATTACGGCAGTACCCGGCTCTGATCAATTGCACGACCATCGATTGGTTCCTGGAATGGCCGAGGGAGGCACTCCTCGAAGTTGGCAACAAGTTCCTCATGAATCTCAATCTGACGCTCACTATCACCGGGGAAAATAAAGAGGTGGGTCGCGCGCGCGGCGGCTGGCCTCGGTCCCACCCCATCTTCGCGGTCTATTCGATATCCACGAACGAGACGCCCACCCGACCGAGCCCCGCAACCCCGTTTCGTGCAATTTTTTCTCCGACCGACGACGGTATTGCTCCTCTCTACGTCGAAACGTTGACTCGATCTTTGCCAAAACTCCGGAAAACCGCAATCGAAACGATTCTAAACTCGAACGAGAGAACGAGAGATCGTCTTTGTTCGTGAAATATTCGCGGGGGAATTAAATTTATTGTGTAAGATATTTTCCTTTTCGCAGGATCGACCGGCGACGTCGGATGTACCGCTGCTGCCACTTCAGGAACGTATGCGCAACGGCATCTCATCGGTGTTCGCGCTGGTGCACGGAACCGTGTCTCGTTACTCGCGACGAATGGCCGCCGAAATGAAACGCTATTCATACGTTACGCCGACGAATTTCCTCGAACTCGTTACCTGTTACGAACAGTCAGTGTCTGCCTATAATTAACGCCGCGTTGTAACGAAAATAGTAGCAGGCGAAGTTCAAAGTTGGCCAATTACGTCGAGCGTGTATTAGTTAGATTAGCGCGCAAACGCATTAATTACGATCTCGCAACAAATTGAATATCAACGCCTGAAGTAGCGTAGGGGGAAACAAAAGGGAGTCGCGAAATTACGAATCGATCATCGTTTGGGGGTGACGTCGGTAAAACGACTCCTCCGACGCTTCAACGTTTATTCTTTCCCAGAATGTTGGTGACGAAGAGACAAGATCTCGCCGGCCAAGCGGACAAACTTCGAAACGGCTTTTTCAAGATTGATGATACTCGAGAAAAAGTTAACGAAATGGCGGAGGAACTCGAGGTCACTCAACGACAAGTGGACCAATCCACGAGGGAGTGCGATGAATTTTTGATGAGCATAGGTGAGAATAGGCTCGCGTTACTCGACACTCGGGGGAATTAACAGTACCCGCCGTGAAATCGTATCTCGCTCAATTGTCCCGCAGTTAGTCAACGTCGGGACGTGGACGAGACGCAGAAAACGGTCATCACGAGATCCGCCAAGACCGCCGAGGAGCAAAAGGAGTGCAGAGAACTCGAAAGAACCGCCCGTGAGGATCTGGAAACAGTTGAACCGGCTTTAGAAGAGGCTATCAAAGTAATTATCTCGAAAAAATGTTAGAGATTGCTTTTTTCAATGTTCGCTATTCTCAGGCCCTGGATGCCTTGAACAAGAAAGATTTAGCGGAGATCAAATCTTTCGCGCGACCGCCGCCGAAAGTCGAGATGGTCATGGAGGCGGTGATGATACTGAAGGGTGCATCGCCGAGTTGGGCGGAATCGAAACGTCAACTGGGCGACGTCAACTTTATCAACACGGTGCGTCTCCGAGTCAAAAAATAAATCCTCATTTGTATATAATTTTGCTGTCGACTGAAACTGAGTACTAATTATTTTTTGTTATTTAGTTATTTTTAGCAAAACTTTACGTTATTTATGTCGAGTTTTGAATTTAAAACAAGTTCCAAACGAATATTATTAACCACTAATTGATAACTGATTTATAATCAGGTCTTAATTTCAGTCGATAATGATATAATGAACTATAAAATACCATAGCTCCGAGATTACGACAAAGACCGCATATCCGATCGAGTCCTGAGATTGATCGGAAAATACACCTCGGATCCGGAATTCGATCCAATAAAAGTCGGAGTTGTATCGTCAGCGGCAAAGTCTCTCTGCATGTGGGTAATTGCCATGGAGAACTATGGGAAATTGTTCAGGTGAGAGAAGTGTGTGTGTGTGTGTGTGTGTGTGTATTATCGACGTATAGTACGAGTCACGCCTAACGAGCCAGTCCTCTCGGTCGTTAAAAATGTTATATTTCCGAGCGAGGCAGAAAACTGGTACTTTGGCTTAAACGGCACGGGGGAGTATAAAGACGGCTCGTACGCTAAGAACCGGGTGTCTTGTTAGCTCGCGTTAAAGCTCGCGTAGAGCGCGTGCGCGAGGTAGACCGAGCCCGGCCCGAAAAACGTACGGCGCGCTTAAAAGACTCGGGCGAATTTCCGGTGCAGAGTCGTAAAACCGAAAAGGGAGAAGTTGGAGATCGCGCTGGCGTCGCTGAGACAGAAGGAGGCCGCGCTTGAAGAGGCCACCCGGCAATTGCAGAAGTTGAACGAGGAGCTACAGAGACTGCAGGGATTGTACGACACGAAGATGAAGGAAAAGGATGAGTTAATTAGACTGGCAAGTAGACCACCGCTGTCCGTCTCTGTTGGACTCTTCGCGTTCGCCGGCGCTCCGTTGCCTAAGTCCGGGAAATTGAGGGAACGAGGAGAAAACGGGATCATAATGAAAACGCGTAAACCAGTTACTTTTAATCTCCTTGAGCGGTAATACGAAATTACGCTGTCGGTAAACAAGTGGCAACGGGGGGTTGGCTAATTAGCGAACGTTGTTAACGACGCCGTCGGGAATTATCTTTTTATTCGAAATTTAAGAAGCCCGAACGAGCTTCTTGAAACAATTTTTTTTCCAGGCCGATATGCTCAAACTGAAACTAGGTAGGGCAGCGATGCTCCTGGAGGGTCTGGCCGGCGAACGAGTACGTTGGCAGCAGATGGTCGAATCTCTAGCCGAGTTTTTCGAGTGGTTATTAGGCAACTGCCTTATATCTACCGCCTTTGTGTCGTACTTGGGCCCTTTCCTTCCCAATTATAGACAAGAGCTAATCGACATATGGTTCAAGGAGGTAAGAATCGACTCGAGTATTTTCGCTCCGAATAATCGCGAAAGTTCGTAATCGTTGAGCAATTTTCCGTATTGTTGTCGAAACGAAAAACATCTCGACGAGCCAAGTATTTCATTCTCGTAATTAGCCCGTGAATTATTCATCCGATAATCCAGGTGAAGGCTGTCGAAATTCCGACAGAACCAGATCTGGATATAAAATCGTTTTTGGCCGATGCCACTACGATCAGAGAATGGAACATCCAGGGCCTGCCGTCGGACGGATTCAGTACCGAGAACGGTATAATCGTGACCTGGGGCAAGCGCTGGCCCCTCATCATCGACCCCCAGCGTCAAGCCGTCAAATGGATACGAAACATGGAGGCCAAAAACGCGAGTATCCGTTGCCATCGAGCGAGATACGAAAGATAAAATATTCATCGTACGTTCTTTGTACGTCCGTAGTCGCTGAAAATGATCGACTTCGGTCAACCCGATTTCGCCAAGACCCTCGAGAAGGCGATACAAGTGGGACATCCCGTATTATTGGAAAACGTCGGCGAAAAGCTCGATCCGGCATTAAATCCGATACTCCAGAAGTCGTTCGTGAGAGTAGGTACGTACGAGGCAAATTTCGATGGCATTAAATCGCGCGGTAGTGGTGAGTCTACCGGCCGATATCGGAACACCCCATCCGGTAATCGCCGTGGAAGCGGCTATCTTTCTTACACCCGTTCGTTCTCGGCGCGTCACAGGCGATCAAATGATGATCAATTTCAACGACAAGTTGATCACGTACAACGACAAATTCCGACTGTTCATCACGACGAAACTTCCAAACCCCCATTACGCTCCGGAGATATCCACTAAAACGACATTATGCAACTTCGCCATTAAGGAACAAGGTAACTAATTGTCTTACCCCGTACTACGCTCTGCCGAGGTGAGAGAGTGCACATCTCTCTCGCGCGTCTCTCCGACTCTCTATTTTCGAGTGCCCGCGCCCTCCGAACTCGACGCACTCTACCCTCTTCGGTCCATTCGCACAGGTCTGGACGCCCAACTCTTGGGAATCGTGGTCGGGAAGGAGAAGCCGCAACTCGAACAGCAGAAGGATAACCTCGTGGTGTTCATAGCCTCGAACGAGAGAAAACTGAAGGAGCTCGAGGACAGGGTCCTCTAGTGAGTATACGCAAACATATCTTGTAAATTTAAATCACGGTACACCGGCGCCACTCGACGCGTCTCGCGTGTCATCAGTGATCGAGCAAACAACGCAATGCACAGTCTCGCCGGGTTAGAAATGAATTTTATATTCCGCTAGGCAAACACGACCTACCGCGAACCTCTTCCGATATACATCGCGTGTCAATATCGAGCTCTTCGGGGACGCGCCCGGAACTCTCTACGTCTACCCGTCGCGTATCAATTTCCTATAAGACCTCTTTTACTTTTGCGAATATCTTACGCAATAAGCATCGATATTCCGGCAAGTGCTCGCGCGGATTCGAAGCCATCTCGTTTATTCGCTCGCTCTTCCCAGCCTACTGACAGTCGCGACGGGCTCTCTGCTGGACGACGTCGACCTGATCGATACCCTGCAAACGTCCAAGGCTACATCGATCTCGATCCACGAGTCCCTCCAAGTGTCCGAGGAGACCGAGAAGGAGATTGACCGCGCGAGAAGCGAGTATCAGCCGTGCGCGACCCGCGCCTCGATTCTATTTTTCGTCCTGAACGACATGAGCCACATCGATCCGATGTATCAGTTCTCCCTCGACGCGTATATCGCTCTGTTCGAGATGTCAATCGAGAAGAGCGAAAAAAACATCAAGCTGTCCGAGAGGATCGAGAATCTGAACGACTATCACACTTACGCGGTTTACAAGTACTTT